>JAVJIF010034074.1:0-110180 GCA_038442645.1 Agave tequilana | reverse complement strand
AGAGGTCATCGTCCACGTCGGTAGTGGTATCGACGGTATTGAATCGGAAACATACACAGGAAAATACGCAAAATCTAAATCTCATTAATGTACCAACCACCGCATCGTCGGTGGTATCAACATCGAGCTTATAGTGCTCTTACAAGTGGTTCCAACTCCCACAGGCACTCTTCTTTCTCAGGCTCAATGTCAGCTTCATTACCAGAGTCTGGCTCCTCTGGTTGTGGGGTTTCATTAGTCTCCTCCGGATCCTGATATAAGAGGGAGTCCGTGAAATAATTTTCAACCCCTTTAAACGGATGCTTTCGGCAATCAATGTTCGGACCTGTCCACTCTCGTCACTGTATTTCATGACTTGGTGGAGAGTAGAGGGAACGATGGAATTGCGGTGAATCCATGGTCGTCCCAGCAACAGGTTGTAGGAAGTGTCCGCGTCAATGACGTAACACGTCACTTCCGACTTGAGACTCCCGATCTGGCATTTGAGCTTGATCTTCCCCATTGGGCGGGAGCTGTTGGCATTGAACCCGTAAATAGTCGTCTGGGTAGGGCTCAGACGATGGTAGGAATGCCTAGAAACTGCATAACCCGGCGAGGTATGATGCTTAGCGCAGACCCTGGGTCTACCTGGATGCGGTTCACCTCGGATGACCCAATATACCCTGTGAAGTATAGGGGTCGGTCATGCTCCCTTTAACCTGCATGTCGTCTGTTGTGAAGGTGATGCGGGGAGCATTTGGGGAGGCGTGGAGGCAATCCTCTACATCTTCCTCCCTTGGCACACGAGTCATGAAGACCTCAGCGTTTGCCAAAGCTTCTTGTAGAGCCTCTCTGGTTGACTTTGATAGCCTCAGGAGTTCATACAAGGTGATGCGTGCCGGGATGTTGGCTAGTTGAGCCAAGACGTCGAAGCGGTAAGGTGTCGAGGATCCTTCTGCTGCACCTTTTAGAAGAGCCGAGAAAACCGGGTTTCTTTCTGTTTCTCCACAGGTGGTTTCGTGGAGGGCTTGGCTGGTTCTACGGCTGGTTGCGGAGAAGCCGCTGCTGTCTCGCCGTACTGCTTCAAGTATGCCTCCTGAACGGGTCCCCGCCGTAGGTTGGCTGGGCTCTGCGGCCAGGACTATTGTTTCCTGCTCTGAGTCAGTCAGCGAGGGAACATCAGTGTCCGCTTCTCGAGAGGAAGCGCATATCACATGGCAGGATGAAGTCTTCCCTTTGCCTTTGGACTTCCTGTTGGTCACAGTCGTCCATTGTTGCTCGTCGACGAGGTCAGGGTGGACCCACATGATTTCCCCTCGAGGTGTAGGGAGGGTACCAAGCCTTTCTCCCGCTGCTGATGAGGGTCTGTGTTGACCACCCTCAGTTCTCCTTTCGGGACAGAGATCACCCCCACGGGTGTCGGGGGTCGTGTCCCAAACTGGAGAATCGACGTCATGTTGGCTGTCATCTTCTTTTGCTCGGTCGGAGTTTTAATACCTCCGCGTCAATCAGAGCTTGAAGGATGTCCTTAAAGACGTAGCAGCTTTTGGTAGATGTCCGAGCATCCTGTGGTATAAGCAGTAGGTGGGATTGTCGGTCTTGCCGACTTCCTCCGGGCGCCTAATTTCAGGGAGCTTCAGTCGATTGCTCTTGTTGAGTAGCTTGAAGAGCGAATCGACGTGTTCCTCCTGAAGGAATACTGCTTGTTGGGGCGTGGCTGGCTTGAAGAGCCACTTGCCCTGCCTGTTTGAGGTTTGGTGGGAGATTTGGTCTCCGTCGCCAAATTATCCTTCCGCTTGGTTTGGAGGGATGTGTCTGGTGCACGCCTTGTCGACCTCTCTGGCCTGGGCTTGCCTTCTTCCGCTCTGACGCGGGCGACAATCTCCTCAGCCTGTTCACCTTGCTGGACTAATTGTTTCCAGGTGCGGCTTTCAGCAACTCCTATTTGAGCAAGGAGTGAGGTTTGGAGATTATGGCGACATGTTTCCACCAGGGTGGCCTGGGTCATGCCGCTTGGACATCGGAGTGCCATGTTCCGAAATCTTTCTACGAAAGACTTGACGGACTCTCCCTTTCGCTGTTTGTAGCTAAAAGGGTAGGCATTGTAACTTCGGAGTCGTCTTCGAAGAAGCGTGTCAAGAACAGCTTCTCTAGATCCCCCCAGTTCTTGATAGAACCCTCCGGGAGTCATAAACCACTCAAAAGCCAACCCTTTCAGGGTGCCGATGAACAGTCGCGCCAGGATGGCGTCATTATCTACACGTTCCCGGTCTGGGATTTGAAGTAGTAGATATGCTGGTTGGGTGACCCCTTCCCGTCGAATGCTTGGAGGGTTGGAGCCTTGAACTTAGGAGGGTATGGAACTAAGTCCCACTCAGCCGGATAGGGCCGGACCACTCCTGCTTCTTGGAGATCTTTACGACTGGTAAGGGCATTGAGTCGTTGCTCCAGCAGGCTCATTCTTTTAGTATGAGCCTTTTCCGGGTCTGGGTCGCTTCTTGCCTGCGACGAGGGCTTGGACACATCCGAGGTAGATCGCCGTGTCTCGTCAGAAGATTCGGAGGGTGGGCTTCCTCCCTTTTCTCCTTTCCCTTCGGTCGTCTAGGAGGAGATCTCGCTCTTTCTTCAAGCAATTTCTCAAGCATATGCTTAAGGGAGTCAATGGATCTCTGTTGGGAGGCGATTATATCCATCTGGTGCTTCTGCGTCTGCTCTAAACGCCTGGTCGTCTCCTCAGGAGTGTCGGCCATGTAGGCGGAAGCCTCCTTCTCGACGGAAGAGTTTGAAGCCTGCGACTCCACTATAGCGGAGTGAGAACCAACCATTCTAATGCCGCGGGCTAAGGCATTATAGTCAATTGGGGGAATGGCCCCTGTCCGGGTGCGAGTGTGTTGATACACCCCCTCCGGTTCAGAGTCAGATTCCTCTGAGTTGACCATTAGTTGTTTTCCCTTGCTTCTGCTAGTCATGTTTGCAGTAAGCTCCGGGTATTCAACATCTGAGAAGTTCTCCTCCTGTGGGAGCGTTTCTCTTGGCTGACGGGGAATCAGGGTCAGCTGTCTAATTAAAGACGGCTGGTGCACGCCTGACTCGCAATGGCATCCAGAGAGTATCTGGATGAGCTGTTGACAGCAGCGGAGAAGTGGTCTGATTGGCACTCCTTTTCCTTGTCAAATAATCCCTCAAATCTGTGGGAGGGGGATTAAAGAGACTGGTCTCGCAATGTCGACGACGGGAGACAGTCATGTGCTGTTCAGCCTGGACACAGGTTTCAGAAACGCGGCTGTTGCGTCGCGGCTGCGTCGCGCGCGTCTGGCGTCTCTGTTGATATGAGACGCGACTTTCGCGTTGCTGTCTGCTGCGTTGGAGCAGAGAGACTTGGGAGAGAGTGGGCTGCTGGGCCCCACGCCTATGAGTGCGTACTTCCTGCGTTTGAAAAGACGCGGAGGTTTCACCCTGGCGTTGATGAGTTGGTCCTCGGAGGACTCAACTTGAGGGGTCTCGCGTTTGGGTCGCCAAACGCGGATCTCATGCACTGGACGAGGTGCGGGCAAGGCATCAGATTGTACGCCGCGTCCACCCCCAGTCAGACAACCAACGGTTCCGACTTGGAGTTGACGCGCGCGTCTCCTCTGTCGACGCTCAGCATTCCGGTTGCGTCGAGGAGGTGGAGAGAAACCAACAACATCCTGGTTTATAGAACCAAGAGTGTTCACCACGCGGTGTCTCTTGAGAGACGTTGACGCGGGTATTCTGCGCGACGCAGTTGATCGCAGCAGCAGTGGTGCCTGGGACCACGCGGGCCTTCTGGGAGGCGTTGGCGCGTGTTCTGTGCGACGCGGTTGATTGCAACAGCAGTGCCTGAGGTCACGCGGGCCTTCTGGGAGGCGTTGGCGCGTGAACTTGTCTTGGCACAGTGGGCATCGGCACCCGGCAAAGCCTCAGATTGGGCTTCGGGTAGCTTTTCAGTTGAGACCCTGCGGCAGACGCGGGTCTTCGGGCTCTTGGAGCCAGAAGAGAGGAACTCTTCATACTTCGCCTGGTCGAACTCGACGACGAGGGATTCGACCATTTTCCCCTTACGGAGAACGTCATCTTGCACCACGGTGCGCTCGTCAGTAACGAAGAAAGTCCCCAGCGGAGTCGCCATCTCTTGTAGGGGCCGGAAAAATTTTGGTGGTCGGAGAAAGTGGTTTTAGCTGTAAAAGATTTCCTTGATTCAAGCGAAACGATTACAACCAAAAGAACTACTCTTCCTTCTTTCCAGTTACAAGGGAGGGAGGATGTCTGAATCTTCCCTTTGTTTAAGGCTGGGTTCTTCGTGTGGCGATGGAGAGTGAATCTTGTTCTCCGTTGACCAGATGACCGTCCTAGACCGTCTGGGGTCTCTCTTCGGTCGATAGAAAGAGTATCTCAGCTCAGTCTACCAAAACTCTCAAAGAGGAGGTAGGCGAAGAGCGGCTAGTACTTAGTAAGCTCGCTGAAGGGTTTTCTCTCTCTCTGTCGTTGATCTCTCCTTTGATTGTCGTCCTTTTTCCTTCTCCTCGTCAATCGTCCCCCCTTCAATAGTGACGGAACTATTTATAGGGTTTTTAGGGGTGATCGTGCCCTCCTGAAAACACTCCCGATTGAGGGGCCACTACCCGCTACATGCGCGGTGACTGGCCCTTTATTTCGGGTAGTTGCAACTGAGAAGCGGGTGTCGAGCCAACGCGCCTTGGATGCTGAGACGCGGGTGTCGAGCCAACGCGCCTTGGTACTGAGACGCGGTCTTTGGGCCGACGCGCCTTGGTACTGAGACGCGGGTGTCGAGCCAACGCGCCTTGGATGCTGAGACGCGGGTGTCGAACCAACGCGCCTTGGATGATGAGACGCGGGCTTCGGGCCGACGCGCCTTGGTACTGAGACGCGGGCTTCGGCCGACGCGCCTTTGATGCTGAGACTCTGCTTTCTTAGTGGCTTGTCTGTTTTGGACATTTTTTTTAGACAGCCTACAGTGATCCCCAACACAATTTTCATCAAATGAATAGAAAATGCAAACTCAAAAGTTCGCATCATTTGTAGAATCAACACAGCTTCTCCTCTCTTTTCAGCGCATGATGTTTTCTCTATACTCTCAAGAGCTACAATCACAGGAGTGTATAAAACAATCAAGTTTAGCATTGCATAATAATGAGAGCTCCAACGCGTATCACCAGCACGTTTAAGCCCCATTTCCTGGTTCAAACCTTTCAGTACTGAGTTCACCACTTTCAAGTCCTTTCAGAATCTCATTAGCTTGTGCTTCCGGAGAATATCACGACGTTTGGCAGAAGCCCAACAATATTACAAATTTTGCAACAACTGTGAACACCACATCCATCTTAGAATTATTTTTAGCAACAGCTACTAATGCCAACTGAAGCTGATGTGCAAAACAATGAATATAAAAGACAGATTGTTTTCATTCAAGATAAGAGCTCTGAGTCCATTGAATTGACCCCTCATGTTACTTGCCCCATCATAGCTTTGTCCTCGTAATTTTGAGATGCTTAATCCATGTGTAGCAAACATAGCATCAATTGCTGCTTCAAGGTTGTGGCACTAGTGTCATAAACATGTAAGATTTCCAGAAAACGCTCAATCACATGGCCTTTTTTATCCACATAACGTAATACAACTGTCATCTGCTCCTTTGTTGATACATCTCGGGATTCATCAACCAAAATGGCAAAATATTCATTCTCTATGTCATTTACAATAGCATTTCTGGTCTCTGTTGCAGCCGCCACACAATATCCTTCTGAATATCAGGAGATGTCATCTTCTGATTCTCTGGAGCATTTTGCAAAACAACTTTTTCTATCTCTCACAGTTCTTCGCAAGAACTTGCAAAAGTTCTAAAAAATTACCTCAATTTCTAGAATTGCAAGATTCATCATGTCCACGAAAAGCTAATCCTTGCCGCAAAAGATACCGAATAGAATCGATCGAGGCATTCAACCGAGTCCGATATTGAACTCGAGCAAGTTGTGAAGTCTTTAAGATTACACTATCAATGTGTTGATCTTGTCGTAGCAAGTTCTCACACTTCTCCACTGCTAGATTGTGAGAACTGTTAGGGCCTCCAACATGAGCTTTCAATTTCGCTGTTGCATGAGCCTAGTTTCTGAATCCTCTAACAATAAATGCATCTCCACCATATTGCTCATGTTGACCTTTGAAAAGATAGCAATATAAACAAAATGTTGCATCTTTTTCGACACTATACCCTAACCAATTCGGATACATGTCAAACCATTTTGGATTGAATCGATGGTATTTATTGTTAAATAAAGTTTGAGGGTAGTCATCTTTACCCATACAATGCTGACAAGGACCTTTCTGTAAATATGCTCTTCTTTTCCTATCTTGCTCTTTAGGAGAAGTGCCTTTATCATATATTACTTTTCTTAATTCAGGATCCGCTGAAAGTTCTTCTAAATTAGTCTCAATGCGTCTCTGTTTTAACGAAGGTTCAGATTCTTTGTCAATTGTTGAAGTGTTGGGCACTTGGGCGCAAGTTGATTAACACTTTCTCCGTACTTGAACTTTCATTTGGTTTTGATTTTCTTATAAGAAATTTGTCCATTCCTACAAGCATATCATATGTGTTCTCAATTTCATGGTTGTTATCTTATAATCCAAACATAAGCATAATGAAAATATGAAATTTACTATTGATAATCAATTCAATAACTTCAAGAAATAAAAAACACTTCAATTAGAAGCATGGTGCTTACTGTAAACTGTGTCTATGAATGGTTGACTCTTCTCCGCCTCCTAAAGGAGATCCCTCTGCAAATAAAGTATGCAATGCAACATCAGTTTTCAAATTGCGCAGACACTTATGATTTATTCAACACCATGCACACTACTTGACAAATCCCCTTTGTCAAATGTGTACACCTTCTCTTACAACCAAGAGAACAAACACCACCTTGTACAACTTTCTTCTACACCAAGAAGACACCTGTGTACAATGATTTCTTTGATGATTACAACACTTCCTATAAGCCTTGGTACAATATGTGAACGTGGATAAGGTCTAATAGGAGAAACTTCAGAGAACTTCACTATAGAATTGGATTTTGGTGAAGAACTGAAGTGGGAACAGTTTTCAGGATTGGCAGAATTTTGTGGTTGAAAACTGAAGATTAGGATTAGTATATAGCCTTTAGATTAACAACCCTATATATAGCTGCACTCTAGGATTAGTTAGGGTAGTTATAGGGCAATTCAAAAGTTAAAACGTTGGAAAACGTTGTACAAAAGACCAGATAACAGAAACTGTCCAACAGTCAGAAACTGACTATAGTCGACTTGCCTTTTGAGTTAGTCGACTAGTCTAGACAAATTTCCAAAGAGTAGTCGACTACTATATGGGTATTAGTCGATTAGGTCAAGATAAGCCCAAGTGACAGGTTTCTGGATAACTGAACCAAGTCGACTACAACTTCTTTATAAGTCGACTAGTCTAGTGATGAGTCGACTAGGGGAAATGGGTTAGTCGACTACAAGGGTCTATTAGTCGACTATATTTCTGTCAAGTCGACTATATAATAGTAGGGTTTTTTTCTTGCGGGCCCGAGGGGGCACGTGCCACCCTGTGCCACCCCTGGCTCCGCCACTGAGTGTTGACTAGTGGAATGAAAAGACGGTTAAGAGGCAATTAAAAACGTGATTAACATTAATGAGTTTTTGCTAATTGAGGATAGGAGTCATTTGTCCTTTTGTGCATGGTTCTCTCTCATATTTTTTTTTATATGAAGTTAAATTAAAAAATTTAAATTACGAGAGGTTTAGATCATATATGTTACATTTTTTTTGTCTGAGGAGATCAGAAAAAATAATTAAACAAGAACATCACCCACGAGAAAAAACAATATGAAAAAATAAACCCAAATTAATACAAATCCACATATCTTTTAAAATATTTTTCTATACTATCATTTACTCATCATTTTGTTTAGATTTTTATTAGCAATTAATCCAACAACCCACCATTGTCAATTCGTAATTCCACACGTAGCGAAATTCCATCACAACAGTTAACAGCCACGAAAATAAACTTAAATCCAACACAAAATCTCAACAAAACCATCACTGAACATAAAAAAGTGAACAAAAGCAACAAGTTGGTCCTTAGCATCATCAACAAACAAACTGCTCAGGTCTCAAAGAGTCTTGAAGGAAGTGAGCTTCAAGATATTCTCCCAAACAACCTCCAAAATGACTGCCTCATACCTCCCAACTCTATCCCCATCCTTGGCCTTGAGAACAAGCTTGTATTGAGACCAGCCACAACTTGGGTCTTGCCCTTGATCACTTTGATAAATGCAAGCTTGGAGTGGTCTCCTTGTTGTGCTCAGAGACTGCAAAACCCCAATCTCTGCAACATGTGGATCACTCATGTTCTTGATTTTACTCCATCCCCCCAGCATTGGACCATGGCCTCTTGAAGCAGAGCAGAAATTGGCAAGAAGGAAAGTAGAAGCAAGAAGAAGAAGAGGAAGAGAAATGGCCTTCATCTTTCTTTTTTCTCTTTTTATTTTTTTCCTTTTTGTTTAATTGGGTGAGTAAATGATTAGAATGAGGTGGTACTTATAGGGGTTGGTGTGAGAATAGGATAAGATTTCATTATAGGGATTGGCTTATACAAACTTTCGTGCGAGGCGTGGAGATAGGCCGTTGATTTGGACTGTGGGCAATTTTTAACGGTAGAGATTGCATTTTTGTATGGGTATTTTTGTAGGAGGAGGAGATTTTGGGGGTGGTTGTAATAAATATTGTGGGTAGGGGGCGCTGTGGGTACACGTCGGCACGACAAACGAGAAGGGGAGACCCGTGAAGGGTTTTTGGTCGCTTGCGTGTTGTCAAACTGAGATTTTTAAGGGTCAATTTTAAAATGTGAATTGAGATTTGGTACATTTGGGCCTACCATTTTACTGATTGAGGAGAGCATGTGCCCGTTTCTAGGGTTCATTAATTGAAACTTAGGCCTGTTTGGTTGACAGAAAGGATAAGTGAAAAATGTGGATGAAATTGTTAGTGGAGTATTGAGATTTGTATAATTCTCATTTTTGATACGTAATTGTTATGTGAGAGTGTATGTGAAAAAATATTTTTTTTTTTTGTTGTATGATTAGTAATGTGAAGGTGAAAGTAAAAATATTGATCACAAGGTTGATTATAAAATAATATTAAATTAAATATTAATTTCGAAATAATTTTTTGGACTGTGGTTAGAATACAAGTGTAACTTATCATGACATCAAAATCAACTAATTTTAGTTATAACTTATTACAAGAGAGATTTATATGACCACAAAATTAACTGTAGCACTCTGAAAATGAAATGATAATGTAAAAGAGAGGTGTAAAAAGAAAAAGGAAAAAGAAAAATGATTTTTCTCGTTTCTCATTTCTGATTCAAAACTAATAAGGAAAGTGGGAAATGAGTTTGCCCACTTTTCATTTTCCTCCCACTTCCTTGAATCCAAACACGCCCAAGCCCCGTTTGTTTGCCTTAAAAGTGGGAGAAAACTCGATTTTTTTTTGTTCTGACATGTGGGCCCCACAAGTTTTTCTAATACTCCACCCTATTTGTTTGCTGTGAAAAATGAGAAGAAAATGTGTGTAGGTCTCACACTTCCACCTCAGTGCTTTTACAGATACAGCGTTGTGCCATAATTTCAAGCTAAAAGCTCGCAAAATGTCCAAAAACTGATCGCGTGGAACTCACACACTTTTCCTCTGTTTGTTTTCTAACGGCAAAACCGGGCCTTAATTATTGAGAGTGAAAGCTCTAATTTGCTTAGTTGGCCCAACAAGGGTGAAAATGATGGTTGACAATTCGCAGGGTAAGGTTGGATGGGAGAACCAATCTAAAGTCACAGACCAACGACTAACTATGTGTTTGCTTTGAGAATTGAGAGAAGCTATTAAGATCTAACTCAGTGGTAAAAAGATCGGATTGGAAAATAAAATATTACATGTTCAAATTAAGCTGCGACTTTTGTTAGGAAAAAGAAAAAAAAAAAAGAAAGAAAAAAAAAAATGACTAGGCTATGGATCTGACATGGACGAGTATGGATCATAATCCTCTGCATTTGTCTCATTATTGTTTTTAATATGATGGTTTTATATACAAGTAATGAGGTAGCGTTGTGGCCAGAATATTTTGATTCCTAGACGATGGCATCTAAATTCAAAGTCTATGTAAGTAGATAGCAAGCTATTTTTTTATGTGGTCAAAAGACTAGTCTTCTAGAAAGAGTTGTCCAAATTCTTATATGACAGATCAAATATCAATTGAAGTACCTGGGGCACCATCCTAAAAAACTAGTTTTCTAGGTGGAGTTGCCTAAATCCTCACCTAAGACTATCCCGACGTCTAGCCGATGTGGGACTATTTGTTCGACCCAAATTCCAACAAAATAGCCATGATTATATTCAGAAAAGGCTAATAAGCCAGAGCTGTATGCATGTGTGTTCTTCAAAAGTTGGATTATATTATGTTTGTCATGTAAACGATCAAAATAGAAAGATGAGACGACAGTGTCTCTTGCAAAGATGAGAGAATCCAAACACCATTATTTCAGTCTACAATCTCTAACATAAGGCATCTGACTTTTGATAAAAGTGGGAAATCACTTACGTTTTGCTAATGCCAGATCACTTTTATTGTTTCTGATTTTTTTTTTAAGCAAACATTTTTTTTGTAAAACATGAAAAAAAACGGACAGTGAAGTTCACGAAAATCTCACTTTTTCAGTAGCTTTTAGCAGTCCAAAAAATACTATTTTGCTGTATTAATTGCCAATACGTGATAGAGGAAAAATTATACGCCTTAAAGATAAGGTGGTGATTTTTTATTTTTACCATTTTAGGGAGAGAATGGGACCTCAAACTCGAAAGCCTCAGCTTGAATTCACTTATAATATTGACTTATATAAGATCTCAATATCCTCGTCAGCCAAACAAATAAATGAATAAAAAAATATATCATTATTTTTTATTAGAGGTGGACGGTAAATCTTTTACTTTTTAGCTTATTATATTATTATTATTTTGTTTAAATTTCTGTCATCACACCAAATCTTCAAATGTGTGGTGAAAATGGAAAGCATAATGTTAGTAATACATATTCTAATAGGTCTTTCAAAAGCTCAAACCGATCATCTTTTAATGGATCGAGTTGCACTTATAAAGATTTAAAATCTTTATCATTACACTGATAACTTTAGGATTATGATGAGAATTGAATATATTATCTTCCACCAATTTTTCAATTCTCCTAAAAAATTCAGTCATTTAGAATAAATTTTATAATAAAAGAGATTTGCAATTTACCAAAATGCTAGATTTCTCTGAAAATCCCCACCCAACTGACAATTCTGAGTTTCAGTTCTTTTAATATGAGCAAGAGGATTAAAATTCGCAGGGTCACAAGCACCACCTATTTCTAAAAAGAAAATAAAATAAAATCATTAGCCCATTAATAATTGTTTGAAATATCAATATTTAGTCATATACCCGGTTCATGATTGGTATTAGTATAGCACTACAGACAAACAATATTAAATAATTATTTTTAATAACTTTAAAGTACTTGTAAACTATATAACATATATATTTAGAATAAGTTACTAATAGAAAATATTGATATGTATATAAATCAACTGGATAGCTAGGACAATTAGTCTGTTGGTAAGACATCTCCCTCTTAAGAAGGAGATTCAAAGTTCAATCTCTGTAATTGTCATACGGGAGACGTAGCTTGGATAAGTAATGATGGGTGCGTGTCTATGGGATGAAGTGTTACCTCTGTCCTCCTTCGATATTGAGCAAGCCTATATATATCGCTATCAGCATACCTCCGGTGCTGACACACCGACCGATATGTTGCGAAGCTCAACAAAATATAAACAGGGACGAATATTGGCATCCATCAAATTGATTAAGGCACATATACTCTGAGGGAAAGTTTAAAATGCCTATTAATTTGAGTAATTTGTTTGAATATTGATGAGAAAAAAGAGGTAATTTGAGTATTTTTGAAATTTTTGTGAACGCTTTTATCGATTTTGTAGGTGCACTAATCTAATAGTACCTCATAATCACTTTTGTGGGTGCCAATAACCAATCCTAATATAAGCACTAGTATTTCGAAACACAACACTTGAAATCAGAAAACCAAAAACGACTCCTTTATTAATCTCATCACACTCGTCAAGTACTCAATTAAATTAGTTGTTTACAGGCATGAAGGAAGTGAGCTGCTTGAAATTCTCCCGCGCCGTCTCCCGCACAATCACCTCGTACCTCCTCACAGCACCGTCGTCCTTGGCCTCAATCACCTCGTATCTCCCCTTTCACCACCCTGCTGAGGGCCAGCTTGGCGTTGGCCTCCTTGTTGTGCTTGGAGACGGCGAACCTCGCGATCTCGCTCACGTGCGGGTCGCTGAGGTCCCCAATTGGGCCCCACGGGGTCAGGCCCCCCCGAGGGCCCCGCCTGGCAGCGGCCGGAGAGACGGCGGCGAGGAAGAGAGTGAGGAGGAGGAGGAGGAGGAGAGCTCTCGTCATGGCCATGGCGCTTGATTTTTCTTCTTCTGTTTCTTCTCAATTTGGGATTTTGTGAATGAGTGAAATGTTTGGGGTGGTGGCCTTTTTATAGGGGGCGAGAAGGACACGGGTGTGCTACATTTGGAGTAAATCTTTTTATATTGATTAGGTTTTTAATGTGTTTCTGTAAGTGCCTGGCTGGTTCGATGCACGTGAGATGAAACAATGTAAGGATAAGGACGGTGAAAGTGTAACAAAAAATTGTGATTTATGTAATTCTCATTTTTGATGTTTGATTGTGAAAGTGTAAGTGAAAAAATATTTTGTATTTTAATATTTGGTTAGTAATGTAGAGGTAGAAGTGAAAAAGTACAAAGTTAACCACAAAATAAATTATTTTAAAAACTAATTCTGAAATAATATTCTGAGCTGTAATTGGACTGTAAGTAGAATTTACATGAGATCAAACTAACTGTTTTAAGGTACAACTTATTACAAGTGAGATTTACATCACCCCAAAATTAACTGTAGCACCCTGAAAGTGTAAAAATGATAATGTAAAAGAGAAATGAAAAAGAGAAAAAGGAAAAAGAAAAGGGATTTTCTCGTTTCTCCTTTTCAGTTCAAAACAAATAAGGAAAGTGAGAAATGAGCTTTCTCATCCCCT
This sequence comes from Agave tequilana, assembly GCA_038442645.1. Classification (NCBI taxonomy): domain Eukaryota; kingdom Viridiplantae; phylum Streptophyta; class Magnoliopsida; order Asparagales; family Asparagaceae; genus Agave; species Agave tequilana. The sequence continues at coordinate 96,949 of JAVJIF010034074.1, read as the reverse complement.
CCCCCCTACAAAACCAAACACTTCCTAATTGGATGAATCTACTGGAATTTGGTTGGATTTTCATGTTAGTACTTGCAAGATTTAGTAATTGCATTGGTGTCGGTTAACATGCACGCACCCCAATAGTTAGGGGCATCAAACGGGTCGAGCCACGCCCGCCCCATGTGCCAATTATTGGCCGGCCCAGCCAGGGCCCAGGTGCCCTTTGGGGGACTTGGGTCAGGCCCGCAACCGGACTGAGCTGGACCAGTGCCAGACCAGGACCGGGATGGCTTGGATATTTTTTAAAAAAATAAATTTTTTTATTACAATCTTTAAATATCTTTTTTCATTCTACTATTTACACAAGTATTGGGCGGTGTTGTTAGTCATTAGGCTTGTCTCACTCACACACTTGAGCTTAAAGTCCGTGGTTTGAACCCGTGCATTTACAATTTTTTTGGCTGGCGTAGGGCCGGGCCAGCTCGGGCGGGCCAAGCTAAAACCTGTGCCCGGGTCTGGCACAGCCCGAGCAGGTTGTGGGCTGCTTTGCCCAAACTCGGGTCTGACCAATAGGGGAGCCGGACCCCGGCCTAGCCTAGCCCGAGTACCACCTGGGCCGGGCCGTGCTCATGCCCAAGCGAGCTGTGCTCGAGCGTTTTGTCTGGCCGGTCACGTCTAGTTGACATCCCTACCAGTAGTTTCCAATACAAGCAACCATTTTCACATCAAAGGTGGATCTAGCTGTCAAGGTTGCACAAATATGGATATGAGTATCAGATATAAAACAATATTATGATATAAATGTGTAACATTTGAAAAGATAACCAATGCAAATGAACTGTGAAAACATGAACTAAAAACTACTAATGTCTATATTTATATATCTAAATATTATTCAAAATATAAGTTTCATTCATTTGCTGGCCCTGAAGAAGTTTTGCGACATGTAAAAAGAAAAAACTGTATAAAATTAGTGAGTTGTGGAGTTAAGTTCATTTGGACGAAGGCCACACAGTGATTTTGTGGAGACTAGATGGAGAATTTTGTATACAAGAGGGGACTGATGAGAAAGGGACCCACACCATGATTTTATATCCAAGAACTTGATGAGCAGGAGTCAGAATGTCCTCTGCTTGAGTTATTCACCACCAAAAAAAATATATATTGTTGCATATGCCAGTATATCATATTGTTCATGTGTGACTTGCACAAAAACATGCCAGAATGTATCAGAACTAGCTGCTCTAGAATAGAACTGCACAAAAGCATGTCTATCAAAAATGAATGCTCAATGAAAGAAGGCAAGGCTATCAAAACTCAGGATGATTTACTAGTTTTTTTTGAATACATACTACTATTTAACGAAAAACGTGACTGCTTCCAAAGAAACACAGCTAACTTTATCAGTTGGTGAATAGATTCAAGATCAAGATAGAAGAACAAGATTAACTGTTCTACTTGATACATCTTAACTCTTCAACATTGATTGATATCGATGTATGTATCTACTTTCTCCTAACATCCCTTCGCAATTTTTCAGCCTGGATGAGTAGCAAAGATTGAGCCTCGAAGAAATTCCGCAAAACAGTAGGGCGTACAAGTTCCACATCAGGATTGATTAAAGAAGCCATCAGTTTGTTCGAAGGTGTTGATACACACTGCAAGACCAATGCGACGTCGAGTCAAAGAAGCTGACAGTAGTGAAGATGAAGAATCCTTAAAACTCATCATCTTCACTCTGTGCGCTATAAAGAAAGCCATTGCTAAGTCTGTTATACTTGTGGCTACAGAGCACAGTTGCACAGCAGTCTCTTGAGCTAGGAAGAACAATTACATGCATGTAACAAACTCTACATGGAAATCAATTTCATCATGTTTCTGTAAACATTTGTGACTGACATATGCAAGAAATCCGCAGGGCATATACACATAAAACAGTCGTATTATTTGCTTCCTCACCTTAACTTAGTTTGGCCTTTGCTTATACTTACAGAACTGATATTGGATCCTAACTACAAAACAGAAATGACAGAAACATTTACTTGCAAACCATAACTCACTTCAGTGTGGCTTTTGCGGCCTTGCAGCGACGGCGGCAGATAAGTCGGAACTTTCTTGCACTCAATCAACAACACAAGCAAGCAGAGCTCTCAGTCCTTAAGAAACCAAATTCACTTTCTTTACCCTTTCTGTGATAATTAAAATCCGCAGGAACTCGGGCCAACTTCACAATAACATCCGCTCTAATCACCCCAGTAACATCCTTGCAAGAGAAAGCAAACCCAGTTCTGCTTTGGTCCCCTCACAGAACTACTACTACTCTTTATGCACTTTGAGCATGCAGCAAGAAAAGCGTCTTCACCCCTTCTCAAATCTCGACTCTGCTTCACAAAGGGCAGTGCAAAAAAGGGATGTCGATGACATTAGAGCTCGGAGGGGCTGGAAACCTGCGTTTGCTCCTCTCTCAGAATGCATGTCTTGCTCTACCATGAGAAGGACACACTCCCTAGCAACTTGAGCCATGGAGGCTGTGGTTGCTCATCGGGGCCACACGATGAAGAGAGATGGTTTAAGGTTGATGATGTTAGGATTATGAAGTGAATACGTCGTGAAGGTTGATTAATGTCGGATTTCACAGTTTCTTTTTCTGGATCTGTTTTGAGTCCGAGTTGGATTCAAGTTTTCTTTATTCTGATTGAAGGTGTTTTGAGTTCGAGTTGGATTCAAGTTTCCTTTATTCTGATTGAAGGAGTTTGTTTAGAACTAGGAGAGTTCTATTGTCTATAAAAAAACCCCTTAAGGGTGACCTTCAAAGTATTTTAAGAGAATCTTATGAATTTGTAATTCCTAAGGGTGTAATTCATCTAGGTGAGAAATTCGTGAGAGAAACTTAGCCACAAGGGTTCGCTATTCTTGGCGGCCATCAAGAGCTTGTAACTTCTCAGTGTGAGGTGTAAGTATTCTTCTTGTACTCTCCTAAAATTTTAATAAAGTTTCTCCCACTTCTCCTCCCGTGAGCGTACACACGATCTGTTTGATCGGTGGAACCACGTTATATTGTGTGTTGGCTTTCTATATACTTTAGGATATCTTCTTCTCTTCTTCAATTTGCCTTAGTAGATCCTGTGATTTTGTTTCCGCTGCGCCGCCCCAATCGATCCGGTTGTGGGGGCGTCTTCCCTTGAAATCACAACAATTGGCATCAAAGCATACATATTGTTTCCCAACAATTAATATCAGAGTAAGGTTAACGTGAAGATATCTGCGATCAAGTTTTATATTCAGAAGTTCGATGGCGTCATCAATTTCAGCAGGTAGCAGATTAGGATGAATGTCATCCTTACCCAAAGCGGATTGGAGAAAGGGGAGGGAGAAAAAGCCTCAAGACATGAAAGAAGAAACTTGGTAAGAGTTGGATGAGAAAGCCTTGATAGCTATTCAGCTTTACTTGACAGACGAAGTGTTGGATGAGTTTTCTACGGAGAAAACAGTGTCCTCACTGTGGGAGCGACTTCAGGACCACTATCTGAAGAAGTTGGTGGTGAATCGATTGATTCTAAAACAGCGTCTCTTTCTTCTCTGCATGCATGAAGGTACACCTATTAAGTCTCATGTTGCAGAATTTTTTCTCTATTATCAATGATTTAGATAAGATAGATGTTAAGATAGAAGATGAGAATCAAGTACTTCTATTACTATATTCTTTAACTTCTTCATATAAGTTTTAGGGAAGCTATCATTTATGGAGGAGTCAACAATCAAGGACAATGAGATCAAGAAACATCTGCTCAACAAGAACAAAATTGAAACCCCTGGTTGACGGTTGAGTCTCATCATGATGATTCCGGGTAAGTTCATTATTCAAGGGAGAAGAGCAATAATGAAAGTTTCACGGGTAACTGAAAACACAAGAATTTAATATGCAACTATTGTCACAACAAGGGGCACATTAGATCTGAGTGTTGGCTTCAAAGAAGAAACAATCAGATGCTAATGTCACTGAACTGGTTGAAAGAGATGAAAAATAGTGTGACGTTCTATCTACTACAGACAGACCAGTTAGTAATAAAAATAGATGGGTCATAGATTCTGGATATTCACAGCAAATCAGTTCCAATAGGAAGATGTTCTCTTCATACACTTCGGTTCAAGGGGGAGAAGTCTTCATGGGAAATTCTGCTACAAGTAAGGTGATTGGCGAAGGAACAATCTAGTTTCGATCTCATGATGGATGCATCACTACTCTTCAAGGTGTTCATCATGTTCCTGAATAAAGATACAATCTCACCTCTCTTGGAATCCTATATAGAGAAGGGTTCTGTTTCATTTCAAAAGGTGATATTATGGAAGTTTTCAAAGAAACCCATGTGATGTTTCAAGCCGAACGTGTCGGTAATGTGTATATGTTGCGGAATTGAGAGGTTACAGTTAGTGGATTGCAGTTATCCTCGACTTCAAAAGCGGTGGTTGTGGAACAATCGGAGATTACGATGGATTCGAGCTCGGATGTTCAATTGTATCCCGAAGGGAGATTGGGACTAGGCGTGCAATAAGGTAGTTCAGATCGTTACTCTTATGGTGGAGTAAATTCTCATAAATCTTGAGCAAATCAAGAAGATCATTGGGTAATAAAGTTCTACTTGGGCCTGAACTTATTCGACCCAATCAAGATGTAAACCCCATAAGGGGGTTATGGAGAAGAGGGAGTGAGATGGAGATGAAGTCAAGTTTGTTCAATTGTGCGTAGATGCGAGCACATGGAGCATAATGGCTATTCTCGGACTTGGACGTATTCAAGTCAATGGGGGAGATTGTTAGGATTATGACGTAAATACGTCGTGAAGGTTGATTAATGTCGGATTTGATAGTTTTCTTTTCTGGATCTGTTTTGACTTCGAGTTGGATTCAAGTTTCCTTATTCTAATTGAAGGTGTTTTGAATCCGAGTTAGATTCAAGTTTTATTTATTCTGATTGAAGGAACTTGTTTATAACTAGGAGAGTACTATGGTCTACAAATAACCCCTCAAAGGTGGCCTTTAATGTATTCCAAGAGAATCCTATGAATTTGTAATTCTCAAGAATGTAATTCATCTAGGTGAGAAATTCGTGAGAGAAGCTTATCTATAAGGGCTCGCTGTTCTTAACGACCATCAAGGGCTTGTAACTTCTCAGCGTGAGGTGTAATATTCTTTTTGTATTCCCCAAAGTTTTAATTAAGTTTCTCTCCTTTCTCTTGTAGACGTACACACGATCTGTTTGATCGGTAAAACTATGTTATATTGTGTGTTGGCTTTCTATTTACTTTGGAATATCTTTTTCTCTTCTTCAAGTTGTCTTAGTGGATCCTGTGATTTTATTTCTGTTGCGCCGCCCCAGTCGATCCGATTGTGGAGGCGTCCTCCCCTGAAATCACAACAGATGATGGTCTTCATGAGCTTTAAATATAAACACATTATGACAGTAGAAAAGTTGACAAGTGAGCGAGAATGAGGACAAGCAAAGAAATGGAGGTGAGTCAGGCTCAGCTCCACATACAAATTTGGCTACAAGTGCTAAGTCCAAGTACATTTCTTAACCCTTTCTTTAATCCTGAATTATTCTTGTACAAAAGGGAAACTTTCGTAATGCATCACGGATTATTCACCATGATCTTAATCAAGAAAATTTGAGAGCCATACATTTTATTGATTTCGGCAAAAATGTTGAGAGAGATAATCTCTATTGGTATTGGTATATGAGTTGTATTAAAAATATGAGTAGGTTTAGACTTTCTTGTATCTATAAATATAATTGAGAGGAGAGATATCAAAATCAATCCCTCCCGTCCCCCTCCCTCCTCCAAACCTCTCTCTTAATATCTGGTACAACATTAACAATTAGAAAGCAAGACTAATAAAAAAAAGTACATCACAGACGTTTATGAGAAATCCATCTCTTGAACATGAACATACAAGACTTGGGCTGGTACGTTGGTGCCGTATGACCAGCATTCTGTACGAAAACAAGAGGAGTTAGAAAAAAAGGGGAGAAAAAAGAGAAAGAACATCATGTAAGAAGTTAAAATTAACCCTCTCCAAATGCAATCTTTTATCACCATCCTCTCAGATCATGAGTTGAAGAACTTACCTTCACAGTTGCAAATGTAACATCTTTTGCAAACTTTCTTGTGTACCTAATGAACAAACGGAGAAAATCTATATTGCTTAATGTACTTTTACAAGTCTGAAACCAAAATAGGTCTATATATCGGTTATCCACTCACCCGGCAACTTCTCCGTCTACATGCCATGATCTCCAGTCATCGACAATGGAGAGGTTGAAAGATCTTATCCATGCATGTGTTCCCATGTATGGAACCACTGAGTCAAAGTCTCCACTGCATGGCGTATTTAAAGTTAATCAGAGATTACAGTTCCTTCAGGATGATGAAAAATAACAAGCCACTGCTACATACATACCTGTATATCAAAGCCCTGTATCCTTTCTGCATTAGATTTAGATGATACTTCAAAGAGCTAGGGATGTCAGATGTATATTTGCTTTTTAAGGTTTGGTTGCATCTAACCCATTCTCCTACACTTTCCTGCAATACACCTCATTTAAATTGCTTGATTAGGTGTTCCGTAAACTTGATCAATAATATGTGATTTTCACAATGATAAGGACAAACCAATCAAATGATTTCTTTCAGGATCATTTTTCTGCCAATCTGGCAAAGATGTACGCCAGAAACTTGGATATCCTACACTTCTTACTAACAAAAGGAAACATTTAAGAATCACTCTTCTGTGAAGTACAGGAAAATAACTCGTATAGTTTCAACAGCTAAATCACATAAGACTATCATGAACTTTCATCCATTTTAAAAACTGCCACGTATTTTCGAAAACATACTAAATTACCATGAGCTTTTCTTATAATTTTCAGAAAACTACTATCCTATGTTAAGAAAGCAGTCATGTTAATATCATGTGATAATTTTATGATGCGAGTACCTCCAAATATCTAATTCATATGATATTCACAGAGGCCATTTTTTTTTTAAACATTTCTATCTTACCAAAATAATCTTATGCTCGGCTTATGCAAGTGGTATAATTTTAACCATTTTTATCTTGCTAAAATGGAAATAAACACACCCATATATATATTCCCCATACCTTCTTTATATTGAGAGCCTCTCTCGTGCTATTGTGATTTGCCCAAAGGTAAGATAGATAATCACCATACTCCTGCATGCACAAAATAGAACATGCAAACTAATGAGTAGAGCAACATATTTCCAGTATCCATGGCCAGTCACCAAAAGAAAATAGACCAAGAACTAACCAGAAAAGTTATTGACTTACACTGCAACGCTGGATATCAGGAACTTCGGGTGGGTGAAGGGATTTTGCAGGTTCTTCCCCTAGTGACCTTCTATCTCCAATCATGACCTCCGGCTTCCGGGATGCAACAGGACAGATGTCCAAAGATGGGTCCAAAATATAGTTTCCATTAAGCTCTACAAAACTCTACAAGGTGAAGGGAAGAGCTCAGCTATAGCTAGCTTGAATAGAGAAAATCTAGTAACTAATAGCATTGTGGCTGGGAGCTAAACCTCCTCTTTCCCCCTTTTTCAGGAATGATACAGATACTAACCTTGTCATATACAGAAAGTGCCTTAAAACATGCAGTGTTGTGAGGATTAGGTTTCTTATAATCTTCTCCCTCACAATTTTCCAATATCACCTGAAATAGAGTGAAAGTGTATTAGCAAAACATATTATATGGCCTTTTTAACATTTTGACCTAGTTTATAATGGATAACCTTTCAAGTTCTAGTCTAACCTCGTTCTAGTCTAACCTCAGACAAATAATTGATTGTATTGATCAGAAGTTTTGCATTCGAATTCCATAAAATTCCAGTGTACGGCAAACAAACTATTTCATACATGCGTGTATAACGATCATCAATGTGCTTTCTCCATTACCTTATACAAGTCATCTGATATGATTCCCATCCGGTGAGCAAATGTAACTCGAGAGTTACCATCGATTACTTCACCTGTTACTGGATTGCCAACCAGATAACCCTGCAGTCAATTGGTGTCTGGTTTGTTAGTTCTTTTCCTGCATATTGGTAAGAGAGGGTTTGTATTGACTCTAGTTATCATCCACACTTGAATGAAATAAGCCAAGGCTATTCTGTCACAAAAAAGAAGAGGCTGCAATCAAATTAAAATGCTAACCTAACCAGATCATATCATGCGACTTCTTAGCAGCTTCTTGATCACTACAATTATAAATAATGAAGGCTGGGAGCACGCATGTCCCATTTGTTTGGCGGTACTGTTCATCTAATTTTGTTTGTGCAAGGTCACAACTACGTAGTCCTTAATTTGGTCCTTTTGAACTTTGATTTTTAACTAAAACGTTACATTATCCCCTCAAGAAAAGAAAAATAACTTCAAAATTTACTCGGGTTCTTTGAATCAGTAGCATGATATGATATTTTTGATCCTCTGTAAGTGGTTGATTTTGAGTTCTGGGAAGGTTAGAGTTCCTGTGTGTGTGGATGCGTGAGCGCATGTGTGGGGCGGGCGTGAACGAATGTGAATGTGTTGGGATTGGAGTTTTTGAAGTTCCTCTTCACATATTTGTTGGAGCCATATGCCCTGGACTTTTGACCTTCTTATCACAAATTTCATGGCTTATAAACTTTTCTAAGTTTCTCCCTCACATTGTATATTGTTTAGATATGACATTTTAGTAGAATCATCTTGATTCCATCCTTGTTTCTATTCCTAAAAGGAAATGCAGAAATTAATGTCACCAAGTAAAAATTAAATAGAAGATAACGTACCTTGAGATTACAGAATGGAGGAATTTTATTATTACCTAATGTTCACATTAAGCAATGTGTTAGAAACTCAAAATTAGAAGCATTGAAATTAACCCAACCCCCCCCCCCCCCCCCCCAACCCCCCCCCCCCCCAAAAAAAAAAAAAAAAAAAAAAAAAAACTTTTCTTTTTGGTTTTTTGTTGTTACTGTTTATTGGTCGAAGCAAGAGAGAAACTAACTTTACCTATGTCTATTTCATGAGCGACAATTGGAACAATCTTGCCAGCATATGAATCACCACCCATGTAGAGAGGATTCGAGAGGAAATTAGGATGATGGGCATACCACTGCATTAGGAATGAGCATTTTGGTTAAAGTATACTCAAAATGGTTTAACAAAGTTATTCATAAATGTGTAACTCTACCTTTGTGAGAAACTTGAGGGTTTGTCGGACTGAGATTGTGTCGTCAACCTTGTAAGCTTCACTGAATCTGGAGAATGAGAAGCCAGAACCAACAGGAGAGTCGAGAAAGATAATGTTTGCAATCTAAGATCTTGAAGTCGTTAGCAAGGGGCAAATAAACCAGAATTAGAAATTAAGAAGTGCCATGACTCGTGAGAGATCTCACCTTTGTCCAAGAATACGGATGATATACAAGAGACGGTAAGCTTCCATCATCACATTTAACTCTCTTAAACCTTACAGGACCTGCAACACATTTATTTAGAGCATGAAAATGTGAGATAAAAATAAAATAAACTAAAAAATACATCTGAAAATAATTAATTAATTTTATTTTTTGAGTAGAAAACGGCCCGGGGGTCAGTTAAAATATTATTAGAAAAAAAAAACAGAGTACAAAAAAGAAGAGTCCCTGACCAACCAAGTGAGAGATAGAAAAACAATAAAAAGCTTAAAGACTAAAAGGAAAACACAGTTAGGCAAGATGTATTCGCCAAAGATCAGCGTAGAAAAAAAAAAAACTGTTGTGATACTTCCTCCACCGTGAGTATTTTCTACTTAAAAATTCTCAGGTTGCGTCAGTCCAGATGGACTAAATCACTGCTTGAACATATATGTCCCAAATTTTTGAGACCATCCAGATACGCCAGTTCTCTCATAAGTGTCGGAGAGATGTAGGCCATGATGTAAGAGGCAGGCTAGTCACAAAAGGGGCCCAAACTCTCCGGGAAAAATCGCAAGATAGGAAGATATGATTGGAAGACTCCGTGTGATTCTCACAAAAGTACACATTGACAGCGGTCTGATATAATGCCTGTGTAACTAGATCAGCAGGGAGACTCCCTTGGGCTGCTAATCACATGGTAATTTTGACTTTGATTGGGGAGTCTGCCTTCCAAAGACATTTAGTTGCTTTATCTAGTGGTTGTGGGGGCTGTAAAAGCTGATACTATGATCGAACTATGAAGGTAGCAGTTGAGCCCCCTTCCAAATCACTCGTCTGGGACATCCTGAAAGGAGTGACGCAGAGAATGCAAATGAGGTCACCAACATTTGTAGTCTGGTCGGGGAGAAGGGATGCCGGAAGGTGAGGGCCCAGTCATTATCTTGTAGCTGTGAGTGAACCAACGCATCTCTCATTTGCCATTTCAACAAGAGTAGGGAAAGTATAAGATAGGGAGACTTCACCAATCCAACAATCTTTTCAAAATTTCACTGATGTTACCTTGACCGCAGCAAAATCTGAGACCACGTTTGAATGCAGTAGCTGTTCGAAGAACCCCTCTCCAGAATAGAGATACACGCCCTGGGAGCTTGTCTTGAAGATCGAGTGATTTATGTTGACGATAATTATAACCCATGGAAATTGATGATTAGATAACAACTTCCACCAACATTTTGATAAGAGGGAGATATTAAAGTCTCTTAATCTATGAATCTCAAGTCCTCCCTTAACGCGCAAAATACAAAGTACCTCCCAACTTATCAGACATTGACCTCCTGTTACATTATCCTCCCCTTTTAGAAAAAAGCCCGCCTTAGACGATGTATATAATTTATCACTCACTGTGAGAAGAAGAAAAATGACATAAAATGGAGGGGAAGGCCTGTGAGAACTGAATTAACTAAGATTAGTCTGCCCGCACGAGATAATGAATGTCCCTTCCATGTAGCAAATCTCTTGTCTATGCGATCCAGAAGGGGATGCCAGTCTGTCTTTAATAGGGCAGTTGGTTTGAGAGGAAGATCAAGATATGTGAAAGGGAAGCAGCCCATTCTATAGTGGAATAGGGAAGAAATCTGGGCCAAATTCAAAGTAGGAGGTCCGAGTTGGTATAGAAATGATTTGTTGAAGTTTATTATAGCCCTGAGAGAAGTTCAAAGACATATATGAGAATTTTGATCCAGCGGATGGAGATATAGTCTGGAGGTATAAATATGGTGTCATCAGTGTATTGTAAACATGATATCTCTGGGTTCCAAGGACCAACTTTTTGAACAAAACCTTTCTCATTTGCAAGGTGAGGATTCATGATAGCACATCAATCCCAAGTATAATGAGATACAGAGAAAGGGGGTCTCTCTGCCTCAACCCACGCTTACATCTGAAAGCCATTAATTAGGATTGAGGAGAAACATGAGCTTAAAAGGGATAGTATCCATCCACACAATCTTACACCAAATCCATTACCCTGAAGAACCTTGAGAAGGAAAGTCCAGTCTAATGTATCAAAAGCTTTAGCAAAATTCAATTTGAGGAAAAAAGTTGACCAGTTATGTTTGGCACAAGCTGTAATAATCTCCTGGGTTGTGGCCATACTATCATGATAGAGCGTCCATGTATGAAAGCAGATTGTTAAGAATCAATCAGTACATTTATTTTTGTCTTAAGTCTATGAGAAAGGACTTTGAAAATGATCTTCAAGATGCCATTAATCAAGCTAATTCGACGAAAATCCCTAACCCGTCTAGCACCAGCTAACTTTGACACCAGGGCGCTATATGCTCTATTGAACCGGGTGAGATTAATGTTACCATCATAAAAAACCTAAAATATGTCTAGGAAATCTTGGTGAAGCATTGACCAAAAGTGCTGATAAAATCTCATATTGAAGCCACTAGGGTTGGGGGCTTTATCTGCTCCCAATAGGACTACGGCCTCGCGAATTTCTTCTTCTGTGAAAGGTTCTTCAAGATCTTGGAGAGGAGGGTGTGATTCTGCAGGGTAATATCGGTCCCAGTTGATATCTATGCTACGAGAGGGTGTCGATGTACCTATCAGATCAGTAGTAGATATAACGTCCTGATTAGTGGTCTCCTCCTCATCTAATTCCAGCAAATGAATATAATTTTTGTTTCTTTTCACATTTGCTGTGCGGTGAAAGAATTTGGTGTTTTGTCCCCTTCTTTTAACCATTTTATACTAGCTCTCTGTGCCCACATAGTTTCCTCAATGATTTGAATTTTCTCTAATTGCATGGAGAGATGTGATAGGTGGTTCTGCTCCAAATTCGTGAGGATCTGCTCCAAATTCGTGAGAGGACGAGTGCCACAAATTGCTCAGAAACATTGAATCGATAAAAGAAGTTGTCTATTCTAGTCACCGCATGGATGAAGTTTTGCCGACTCCATGATTTGAGAAATGATCTTAGAGCACGAAGCTTTAATACCAGTCTTCCACCCAGATTAGTAGTAGATATAGACAAGGAATTCCACAATTGTCTCACCTCACAATCAAACTAGTCATGAGATAATCACATGTTTTCAAATCTGAATAAAGAAGGGCGTGGCATCAATCAAAATAGGAATATAATTTGAAAGAATGCAGGGAAGAGCACGGGCAAATGTGAGAGGGAAAAGTTCCTCCCATTCTAGTGAGAAGAGGAATCTATCTAATTTCACTGAAGTGGGTGGCTGCCAATCGCTAGTCCAAGTAAACAGACGGCCAGCTAGGGCAAGATCTATAAGGCATAGGGAACACATGAGATCATTGAATCCTCTCATACTAGGAATATTAATTTCAAGGCCTGTTCTTTCATAAAAAACTGAGTGATATTAAAATCTCCCCTATCAACTATGGCCCCGTGGCCCAAGCTCTAGTATCCCGAAGTACTTGCCAAAAAAATAGGTCTCCTACCTTCAACACATGGCTCGTAGACCAAAGTTATCACAAACGGTTGTCTAGTACTGTGATTTGATAAGTTTGATGGAAATTAAAATTTTCCCCACTAGTTCACCGATACAATCAAATACCGTCTCCCACCATCCAATAAAATGTCCACCTGATGCCCCAATGGAGTCTAAAAAAATGCCAGTCTGTAATAAAGGAATCGACAATAGAGCGAAGAAAGGAATCTGAAGAAAAAACAGTTTTTGTTTCTTGTAGTAGAACAAGTCAATATAGTACAATTTGAGAAAGTCACGAACACGACTTCTCTTTTGAGGACATCCTAGTCCTTTTACATTCGAGGAGGCAACTAACATGAACAACAACAAAACTACCCCAACAAGACAACCAAAAAAACAATTGTCGTCCAATCAGAGTGACAGAACATCCAAAAGAACATCTAAAAGTACAATATCCAAATGAGAGGAATCAAGAACATCCAAAAGTGTAGCAACAAATTTGTTCAAGACCCCTCAGTCTCCTTGAGCGTCACAGCTCTGACCTTGTCCATTGTCCTGAGTTTTTCTATAACATCAGCGCCTGAAGTGCCCAGAGTGATACCACATGGTATAGTGATTTCTATGATCTGCTCATCTGTAATTCCTTCGTAGGGGTCCACGACAGGAATGTGGACTGAGCCAAGAGGGCTGGAACATCAAAGACTATCTAGAAGTAGAGTATATGGGTATCTTCCAGAGCTCTGACCCGTCCTTTTGTAGAGATACACGCCGACATGTTTATCGGTCCTTCTGAATACATGTTTCTAGCACTACGTCGGACTACCGGAGTCGATCCCAAATCTGTATAAATTGTGCCATTCGGAGAGATCGCCTGGAGAGATCGAGCTTGAACCACATGGAGTTGTCGAATGTGTGGTTTGGACGCCTTGATCAATTTAGAGTCACCAAGGGCTGGAGTAGGCAGCGACACTAACTTGGTTAAGGAAGAAGAGAAGGAAAGAGTCTCCGACTTCTCCGCAGGAGAAGGATACTAAGTCGTCGACGACATGGAGAGGGTTTTAGCATTGGGACTCATCAGTGTTGCCATCGACTATAATGTCGTCAACTGAATGGGGAGGGGGTTTGCAGAGGGACTCAACAATGTTGTCGGAGAGGTGTGGTCGTTATCTTCAGCCATGAGAACCCACGCAGGCGGACCAAAGAGGAGTGGGATGGTTAATGAGCTTGTTGTGGCTGATGGCGGCGATGGACGCCGACAGTAGACTGCACGACTACCCCAGTCAAAGAACTCATTGCGGCTGATGGGGGTGGTGGATGCAGACAGCAGCCCGTGCGACCAACTCAGTCGCCTTAGTCTCCACACAGGGCCCAGGGCCCACATCTGCCCCGTGAACAGAGCACCGTCTAGAACAGTGGAGGGTGTGCTACTGTCACCGAAGACATGAGAGGTTAAACAAAGGAGGCAGAGTTGATGAATTAGGAGAATTAATCAATGTGCTTAGCAGAGATGGGCTGAGGGTATAAGGAGATAGTGGGCTGAGTGGGCTGACAATTGATAGGAATTGTATTTTCTAGGCCCGGGTTGGAAATTGAGTTGAGAGAAAAAAAAAATGAAATGGGCTGAGAACACATTATTTTTGATTGGGCATGCCCAAGCTTGATGGTTGATTGGAGGGTGCAGTGGAATGGGTTGAGAAAAATAGGGTGATGTGACAGCCCATGAAGAAATTGTCTCTTGAGAAATGAAGGGTGGTATATTGGGCTCGTGGCCTGCAGCTTGGGGATAGGATAAAAAAGGAAATGATGTAAAGAAATTAAAGCTAAATTGAGGATTGAGCTTGGGCAAAATTAGGGAGAGGGAATTGAGGTGACGAGAGCTGCAACGGTCTTCGAGGGAGCGTCAAGGGCGGTGGGTGGCAGCGACGTGGTCTCGAGGTCAGTTGTTGACTGCAGGAAAAATTCTGAAGTAATTAGAGCAATTTTCGAGGTTAAGGTCGGGAGAACTTGGGAAGTTTGGAAAAAGAAGCTTGAGGTGACGGGAGTGACAACAAGTCTCGAAGGAGCTTTAAGAGCAGTGGTTGGCAGCAAAGTGTGCTTGAGGTCGGTGGTAGACTGCTTCAAGTCCAAGGCAGCGACGTCCGAGGTGGGCGTTCCCAATGAACATTGTCCCAAGGCCTGAATGCTCTGCAACACATATCGAGGCTCTGCCCCCTTGGTGACTGGTCGGAAGTGTGAAAAGGTAGTTGTGCTAGTAAGGACCGGTCCCAAAGGCGGATTGCTTAGAGTTCAAGGCGCTGTCCCCTCATGAAGCAGACTGTTGGATATCCTGGTGTCGCTTATAGCTGAGTGTTCCATCGCCCAGTCCAAAGCTGTGGGAGCGCCGCCACAGCCACCGTCGTCGCCGCCGCCGCGTGCAAGGTAGAACCATCATCGTCTCCCTTGTCATTGGCAGGCGGTCCCTCCGCCTATACCAGATTTAGAGGGGCGCTGATGCCACCAGCCGCCACGAGTAAGGCATCAGCCGCATCACCGCATCCCTTGTCAGCTCTCAGAGAGCTCAGTTTGCTCGAGACAGAGGCACGAGACGTCCCTTCAGCAAGCAGCTCCACTGCCCAACCCAAAATTGAAGGAGCACCATCACTGACAACCATTGTTTTAAATATCAGCCGATATACCGGTATATCGGCCGAGATACCGGTATTTTATCCAAAACGGTACGATAAGTGCAAAAATTTATCGGATATCATTTTGGACCGATATGGGCCGATATATCACCACGTGGCCGATATATCGGCCGATATTCGAGATGAAATATCTGATATATCAGCCGATATAGTTACTTATTTGGATAATTATTATTATTTTTTGCTTGAGAGATCGTTTTATTTTATTCTATGTCCACTGTGGTATTTCAATGATGTTTTTATATGATATTTGGATAATGACTTATTTCTTTTAATAATGTTTTATATGTATTGACTATTAATATATCAACCGGTATTTATTAACATAACGCGATATATCACCCGGTATTCGGTATCCGGTATATAATTTTGCCGACCGGTATATCGCCGATATCCTATATTTAAAACACTGCTGACAACCACCACACGCAGGATAGAGCCACCTCCTCGTCCCTTATCAACTCGAGTTGAGTTCGGTCTGCTCGGGCAGAGGGGGATGAAGAGGCACGAGATTTTCTAACTGCAAAACACCCTAACGCTCCTCGCTGGGGCATAACATTGAAGACTTTGATGTGGACTTTGAAAGCAAAGTTACCTAGTGTCGCGTTAAAGGTTATCGGCAGGGAAAGATGATCGTGGCAGGCTACCTTGGCGATAATCACAGTAGGATGTCGATTCTGAATGGTAGCAAACGAGAGACGAACAAGATTAGAAAAGCCCCCAGCGAGTTCTTGGACACTCTCAAATGACCATTCAAGATATGATAGCCCACTGAGCTCCACCCAGATGTGAAGACAGTGCTCAATTCGCAAGGTACCCATCTCCAGACTCCATCTATGAAAACTAACAGTGAAGCCCGTCGAAAAGTAGGACCAGCCATCATAAGTAGAGCGCAACCGTTCTTTATCGGGGAATTGAACTAAGAAACGTCTTGCCCAAGCCGCCATGGTTGCCACTCCCACCACTCGTGGATGCCAGCAACGAGCTCGTTTGGTGTAGGAGCTCCGTCTTCAATTACTGCGACCGCTGCTTACTGGAGAATAGAGTAAGAGGCTCGAATCACAAGTTTAAATTTTAGGCGAACCAATGAGGAAGACGGCTGCAGGACCGGAGCAAACGTCCGGGGTGGAGGGTCAGAGGGTCTGTCGATATTGAGGATGGCCGGCGAAAGCTATGATGGCCCGAACGACCACGAGATGGCGACCTCCGCAGAGGTAACTGAGTTCGGCGAGGCAAGTCTGTCCTCACAGGGAGCGCCGCCTGGGATGAGGTAAGTGTTGAGCTCGGTGGCGGGATTGTGAGTGGTGGCAAGGAGGGGGAGACGGTAAACGGCGATGGGTCCGGTCCTCCTTGAAATAAGGAGACACCGGGTAATGTCTCATCGGAGAAAGAGATTTGGGAAGTGGGTGACGGGATGGCGATGCTGAGAATTGTGGTGGGGATTGGTGTGAAGGAGGCTGGGTAGAGAGAATGTTGGAAGGCAGTGGGGAAGGTTGGAGAGCCTTCTGCTTGGGAGGCGGCGAGTCCTTAGACTCGGAGGAGGAGCAATAGTCAACAGGGGGTGGAGGAGGCAGTGGTTGAGTCTGAGATTGGAAGAGCCGTCGTCGAGAGGGTGGTGGGGAGGTCTGAGAATGTGGGTAACCAACAGTATTGCAGGTGGTGGCGTAATGGCCAATTTTGCTACATTCGAAGACAAACTCGAGCCATGTGACCACTACCACCACAACAGAGACAACAGCGAAAAGCAAGGAGACGGAGGAAGGTATTTCTGGCTTTTTTGGTTTTTTTTGTTTTTTTGGTTGGGGGGATAGAAGTTGAGCTCTGATGGAATTGGGAGATGCAGCAAGCTTGATTTTCTTGGTCTTTTTATAAGTAACAGGAACCCAATGGTCCGAGACAGGCTCTGGGCTAGAAGGAGCAACAGGGGTGTTGATTGGACAGCCAATAGGTTGCTTGTCAGGGAAGGGAGCTGCCACGACCGCAGCCCAAGTAACCCCATGCTGTGGAGCAGACGCGGCCGCTGGATGGGGATGCTGTGAGCCAGAAGCCGTGAGAACTGAAGATGAAGCCATGTCCATCAATGCAAGGGGAGACAATTACGCAAATAGGTGGCGGAGTAGGCGACGAAGAAGACTGCGGCTGTCTCAAGTTCTTTACTAATTATAATTTTACTTGGACAACTTAAGGTAACAGTCTCGATAAAAAAGAGGATGGTACCTTTGGTTGTAATCAAGAGAAAATCAAGAAAAGAAAGAAAATGAAATTTCAAGAGAGTGGCGATATAAACAAAAAAAAATCAAGCCTTAAAATTATTCTTCCTCCCAACATTTTCTCATTCTCAGCATCCAATTTCGAGCTCCTAGATTAGATTGGAGCAATGGCTATAATTCACCATTTGTTAGATTGCTTACCTATTTCAGTGGCTAAACCACAGAAGCTCGAGCAACCTGGACCTCCAGTGAGCCATAGTAGAACTGGATCCCGCCTCGGGTTACCCTCGGACCGAATAAAATAGTAAAATAACTCCACATCCTCCACAGATTCATACCTGCTCAAATCAGCCAGCAGACGATAGAAAAAAAAACCAGACAAAACTAATAAAACATCTTTATTGAAACGAAAGAAAAATGTCTGACCCAGTTTCGAGCTCGAAAGGGAGAGGCCCGTTGAAGCCAGGGAGGTGAGCGACATTGGCTGCAGGGAGAGCAGTAGGAGAGAGGAATAAAAGCAACAGTGCTGCAGCTAGCAAGAAGAGAAGGAAAGGGAGAAGAGGAAGGGGGAGGAGAGAAGAAGACGCAGGCATAATCGCTGGCTGATTGAATCTCACCGAACATAACGCAAACAAGTATGCGGGATATTTTGATGTGAATAAATGCGTGCGGTAGTTGGCACGTTGTCGCTTTTTCTTAGTGTAGGCCCAATTGGACCGGGCCCAGCTAACACAGCGCTCGGAAGCTGGCCTTTTTTTTTTCCCATTTATAAATATGACATTTTAGTAGAATTATCTTGATTCCATCCTTGTTTCTATTCCTAAAAGGAAATGTAATAACTAATGTCACTTAAGTAAAAACTTTTTCTTGAACATGCATGGTTGGTTGTAGTCAAGAGCTCCAAGCAGCTCTAGCTACAAAGCAAACCAAAAAATCAATCAGCTAGGGGCGGCTCAATTTTTAGGGAGATCTTAGGCGAAAATTTTAAATGGGCCCTTTTAAAATATACTTTAAAAAGTAATTAATATTAACTAATATTTTATTTAATTATTATTTTATTGAAAATAATTCTTCTAGCCTTTTAAGAATGCAAAATTTTTAATTAAGTTTTTGTATTCAAATTTTGCTAATGTATCTTTTTCTATAGAGCAGTTGCAGGCCCTGCCGTCAGTCTGAGGTCTGGGCGACGGGGGCGGAGAAGAGCGAGGCTGCACACAGAGAGTTTTAATTTTGAAAAATTTTCTAATTATAATTAAATAGTTAGGGAAAGTGAAAAAGACAACTGAGGAAGTGGAAGAGACTCCTCTTTAATTATAATTAAATAGTTATAGGGAGTGGAGGATATTAGCTTGGAAAAGTGGAAGAAACTCATGTCTCTCCTGTTAATATAAAAATGAAAAGGGAAAAAAAATCAAAAAAGCGTGGATGAAAGAATTCAAACTCGCAGAGGCAAAGCCCACACAATTTCTAGTCATGTCCAATAACCACTCCGGAACGCCCACTTGAACAAATAAAAAACATTTTCTATATTTTATATTTCTTATTTTAGTTAAATACTAGTTTACACTATAATTTTGGAGGCCCCATTATGTTTGGGGGTCCTAGGCGACTGCCTCATTTGCCTATAGGTTGAGCCGCCCCTGCAATCAGCTCAGGTTGTAGGTTCGACTCTCTCCATCTGCAATCTGTCATAGACAAGGAGATTCTTCCAACTAAATTTGTAAAGCGCACTAAGAAGCATAATAGCTAGCAGCACGAAAAAAGTTTGCGAAAACTAGAACGTTGTAATTTATGCGCGAATGCAATATGGGAGTTGCTCACCCGCCTGCATGTAACAGGGATTTATTTCTCTCGTTATGGGGCTTATGATGTAAGCTTACAAGCTTTTTTTTTTTGAAAAAAAGAAATAATTAGAGTTTAAAAAAATAAAAGCTTAATATCATAAGCAACCAAGACGGTGCTAATTCTTAGATACATCTTCTCTACCTTTGCCCATACAAGAACTTTGATGTTAATCAACTGTTCCAATCATCTGCCAAAAAACTTTTACTAATTAACAATTTTCTGACACAAAAGATTGTACAGAAAACTTTTTTCTCATCATACAAATATCTATTGAGCTCTGCAATTTCACTTTCAAAACTCTTTCAGAAGCAGGTATCATATATCTCATTGACTGAAGCAGACAGAAGAGAAGAGAAGAACCCAGCCACTTCAATCAATTACCGTCTGCTGATATTCAGAATAAAGGTGCATCCAATAGACTCCCTTGCCTCAAAACACAGCTCCTTCCAATCTGAGGTCTATGCACAAGATAAGTATAAGTCCTCAGGAAACAGCTCCAAAAAGTAGTATCCTATATGGAGCTCTGGACATTGCCCGCCGCTTGGTTTTCTGCGTCCATTGCCTGCATCTCTTTGCTGCCTCTCTCCTCATCTTGTGCTTTCTCAACCTTAAGCTTCTGCAGAAAAGAGTGGAGTCATTCCAAGGTTTTAGAAAAGGTCAACTAATTTCTCTATATCAAGTTACCAACAAAAGCCAACTGCCAAGATAAACTCTTTTTATGCGCTGAAAATGACTGCAGATGAAAATGGACACACACACACACACACACACACACACACACACACACATTGCACGAGGTCTAGGAATCCTAGGTCCCCAATCTATTTAACAGAACTTCCAGCAGCCACTCTCTTTACTGAAGCCTCACATCTGTATTGCACATCAGAGCACCTTAGCTCCTCCTTGCCATTTCATCCTACACAACATTTCAGCTCCTCCGCTCATTTTTATTCTTATCCTTCTAAATTTTAGATATAAGAACCTTGTTCCCATTCACACGAAACCCTTCTAAATTGAAGATATGGAGAACCACGCAAAACTGCAAAGATTCCTTTATAAAAAAAAACTGCCTAGATTTCCCAAGCAAAAGTTTCAACTACATAAGTTGGTAGTAAATTTTTTGCAGCCATAGGTAGCTTGTCATAGGACCTAGGAGGAATGATAAGAGACAATAGCACAAGGGGAAATCATGAACTAGTGAAACCCCAAAAGAAAACACGAACTAAAAAATAATTTAGATAAAAATCTGAAAAGAATATACAAAGATAGCTGAAAATTGGGAACAAGTTGGGAATTAACTCCACCAATGTTGGAACCATTCACCAATTCGGTAGAAGATTCACTCACTCGCAACTTTGAAACAAGAGCCACCAAATACAAAAAATTCTTCTTCAGAGTCGTTCTAAGACACAGGTACAATCCATTTTAAATAACAAATCTCACCTCCACTGCATATTATTCTCATGGTTACTATATTACTACCAATTAAGGCACTTTGACTATTTAAGTGCATAACATTTTATTTGAATTAGACTTGCCAATAGAGTGTACATGATAAGTATTGTTGCCAGTTAATCTCCTTTAGACCACATGGGATTTTTTTCGAATTCAATCTGTCATTGTTTGATCCATAACCACTATGTCATACACATGGATACTTCAAAATGAGCAATTAGATGTAGTGAATATGGATCAAGCAATGACAAGTTGAATCCAAATAAAATCTCATGTGGTCAAAAGAGAATAAATGTTAACAATATTATCAATATGGGCTCTAAATGGCAAAAGTTTAATTCAAATAAAATATCATTTGCATACAGCAGTCAAAGAGGCTTAAATGATCATAATATTATCATCATGTGAGAATAATATGTGGTAGAGATGGGATCTATTATTTAAACAAATTATAACTATGTTTAGGGATGACTTTGAAGAAGAATTCTCTATTTTTAAATGATGACACTGCAAATGGCAAAGACAGAACAAGGATGGAGATGCTTTAGTGACAGAGAGATGTCATGAAAGTGGGTGTGCCTATAAAAGAAACATATTATTGCTATTATGAAATGCCATAACAACAAAATCTAGTGAATTTACATCCATAAACAATTTTTTAAAATTTGAATTCAAGAATTCAAAGCAGAAGCCTCATAATATTAAATCAACAAGAAACATTCTAATAATAAGAAGCAATTCAAAAATATCACTAACTAGTTATTATCAATTAACAAACTGTACCTTCACTGAACAGTTGACCATTTGATATCAATTATGAACTGTTAGCCATTTCGGCATTGGCGTGGTAAATAACAGAGTATCATGGACAATTACTGCATGATGGCATCATGTATCCAAAACAAAGGTTAAAGCACCTAAAGTTTGTAGTAGCAGACAAGGAACTGGAGAAACTACTCTAAAGGAATAAGATCCAGAAAAACTATGTTCTTCTAATTCTTAAACAGTACCTTTAATGCGTTATCCGTATCCTTTCTCATTCGTTCAAACATGTTGGAGTATAGCTTGGCATCTCTTTTATTGCTCTCCAGCTGTAGCTGTTTAAGGGACCCTTGTAGTGATTTCACCTCCCTGCAAGTGTTATCTTAGAAGTTAAAGATATAACAATAATGAGCAGAAAATTAGAATCAGCATATCATAATCAAATGTACCTATTTTGAGGATCAACGTCAAGTGCTTTTTGAATATCAAATTTAGCTAAATCTAGATGACCAGTTGTCATGTAAGCTTGTGCTCGCCTATACAAGGCCTTCACATTGCAGAACTCAATATCCAGTACCTGAAAGTGGTAACAAACATAGAGTAGTATATTGAAATCACCACAATGAAGATAACAATGATGAGTACTCAAGTTTACCTTTGAGCATAACTTGATTGTTTCCTGAAAGTCTTTCAATTTGAGGCTGCAAGCTGCGTGATTTAACCAGCAGGAGACTCTCAAAACTTTAACGAGCTTTTCCTCACCACCCTCAAAAGGCTCATCATTGTTAACATAGTTAACAGCCTGACATTAATCAGATCAGTACACTACTTCTGACAAGACACGTCAATGAACTTATAGAGTGTTATTTATATTTAAGCCAGAAAAAGTTCTTTTATAGGCACCTGTTGCCATTACCTTGTCATATTTTTTTGATGCTCGCTGAAATTTTCCAATCTTATATAAGTCATTGCCCATCTGTTTAACCTTCTCTGCAGCTTCGATTTTTTCAAGATTACTCATTTCCCATAATTCTTTTTCCTGTGACGGGAAAAAAAAAAAAGATGAATCAAAGTTAAATCACAACATATTGAATGTGCAATTTCACTAATTGGATGGCTTCAACATCACCTTTGTGAAGTCTACCAACTCCACTTCATAAATTAAAGTTGAATGTGCAGGAACAGTGTTCCCAGACCTCTCTACAGGATTACTCCCAAATCCATACTCCGGTTTAACCGTAACTTGAGAAATTTCACCCTTCAACATTGTTGCTACTGCTCGATCTAATCCAGCAATTACCTGTTCTGAATAACAAAATACACCAATATATGAAATAGGACAATTGTAGTCACTGATATTCCATTACATAGTTAAAATATTAGTTTAATGTTTTTCAAAATGATCAGAGATTCAGTCAAGAGCTCACCTTCATCTTTAACAAACTCAAATAGTTCCTCGCCGAACCCTAGTTTCTCGAATAAGCTGCCATCTTCCAGCAAAGCGGTATATCTAACTGAAGCAGGATCAAATCACAAGTCAGGTAATCATTTTGTCATCATTAATAAATCATTTACAAATGTGTCTGCAACAAATATACAAGCTAAACTGGAGAAGGTTTTCATGTACATTTCCAAAGAGAAATAAGGTGGTACTTACTGCGAACAGTTTCTCCATCATTTGGTCTGTGAATGCCTTCTCCTGCTCTCAAAATTTTTTTCAAGACCTTCATATCACCGGTTACATCAACAACAGGCTTCAAGGATACCAACTCAATATCAATAACCAGTGCAGCATTTGGAGGAACAGCAGGAAATTCATCATCTGCGACTCTTCCAGTTTCTCCAAATGCATCTGTAGATGACTATGATTGTAGGGTGAGTGTTTGGTTAAATTAGTCATAATAAGGTAAAATATTTCCACGTAAATAATTTTCGTGATCACCAACAAGAGAAGGAAGAGAGAAATAATCGGTAAAAAGTGCAGAAAGCAAGAGACACTAATAAAGAATAATTATCTAGAGAGGCTACACTAAAAAGACTCTTCAAGAGACACTTCCATTTGGTTTAAGATTTGAGTTCTAAAAATAAAATAAAATGTAATTCAAAGGGGTACAAAGTGGCCAAATCCCAACATCGCAATAGATATGTTTTATGCAACAAAAAGTAATTTTTATATTGCAATATTTTTTTTTCCTGTGAAACAGTTATTGAAGAGCTAACGCGTAACTTATCATTGGATCAAACAATCCAAGATACATACAGATTTGGAATTGAACTTGAAGCCTGAGTTGAGATCCAAATCATGATTGCAAATGCCATGCTTAACTTGAGAATAACAAAATAATGTATCACACTGGTTTGGGATTTATAAATTCAAGTTACAACATGAAGATATTCCTAGCATGAAGTCCATATACCACCAGCTCCTACAAGAATACTAAACCGACAATCTCCTCCTCAGTCTAGAACTCCAATCATTTAATTGTATCAGATGGATTCATCCATGTCATTAAATTTGCATGCTGGGATCACAGTTTGATCAACCGCTGCTAATTAGTTAGCAACATAATCAAAAGGTCTGGCGAGGAAAGTTCATGCCTCATCAAGCATGCAAACTGAAACATAAAAACCTAAATATGGTACTTCACTATGTTTGTTGGCTCCGTGTGACCCATGAATCACTGAATCTATAATTTGATGGTTCCAGTAGCCCCATCACTTCAGACTTTTCCTATTGCTAACGTCAACTGACATTTCTCTGGTGTACTGTCCATATTCTGGATGCTAAGATGGGTTTCTTGAGAATGAACGTTCAATATATAGTATGCCAATCAATCTATACATCAGTAATTTTCTGAACATTAATTAGGAAACATCTGGCTTACTTTGGGAGCAAAGTATTACACACTAAGACAGTTAAGGTGGTTTAACTTACCAAGTTAACATTAATGTTCAGAAAAGTGTACTGACCATGTTCCTGTTGTTGACACCGCTTTAGACTTTCCTATTGTTGACACCAACCTCTAGTATATTGTCTATCTTCTTGGTGTGAGGTCAAGATGTGTTTCTAGAGAATGAAGTTTCGATCTATAACATACCAATCAAACAAAACATCAATGCTTTTCTGAACATTAACCATAAAGCATCTTGCTTAGTTTGGGTGCAAAGTATACCATAATTAGTCACTTAAAGTAGCCTAACCTACTAAGTTGTAACAAACATTATAGGTAGTTGATGAAACGGGAAGAAGATATCATAAGGGGTTACACGGACATCGTAGTACTCCTAAGAGAGGCACTTCCACCATATCCTGAAGCAACTGTATTTCAGTATAAAGAATCAATCAAGAGTTGCGGGTTGCGGCTTATCCTTAGATGTGGGAAATGTGGTGGATTCATACGTGACTGGTGTAAAGATGAACCGGTGAGGAAAGGGCAAGGCAAACAACTAATTACATATTTAGAAACACATAAATGATCCTTCAAACATCTGTAAGCAGTTGGGTTAAAAGACATACATTGTGGTTGAACAGTTATGACAGCTTTCTCTCCTTTTCTCATAGTCTTTAAGGCCTTTGGCAATGCTGGAAACAAATGCCCTGCATGATAGGTAATTGTTAGAACTCAGCGGATGAAATCACTCTGCAGATGACATCTTGATATAAATTTTAAGCAACACCCATAGAATCCCCCCCAAACTATTTGTTAGGCTTAACTGCAAAGACTGAAGATGACAGAATACAGCCAGATGATTAGATGCACTTATGAATTTTTGTTGGATTTTCCCTGATAAAACATTTAGATTATACCTCATTGATAAATCCTAGGTTTGCAATAGACAATACCTTCATTGACATGAAACCACAATCCTTCTTTGGGACTCTCTGCAACTATTGATCCATCAAGTAACCTGACTTGGTACTTAACTGAAAAAGAGATCAGAAAAAAAGGAAAATAATTGGTACCAGAAACTAAATAACATTAGCATAAATATTGCATAAGCTAAGGATTGAAGTGCAATTTGATAGACTTAGACCAACCCTGAACTTCATCAAGATCGCCGGTTTGTACATCATCCCCGGAAACAAGAATTTTTTTGACAATCCCCCCATCCCTGGAGACATCTACCACTGTCAGCCACGAAACTAGTTCCACCTCAAACTGAAGTTCAGCTCCAGGTGGAATGCTCCACTGCGTACCAAGATTTCCATACACCAACACCGGCAATGTGAACAATGCTAATTCTCCCTTCGTCATAGTAGATATCCCATCATCCAACCCATTAACCAACTCTCCTGATTCATTCAAAACAAACAAATAAAATGGCAAGAAAATCTGTACACAGATGACTCACAAAAGCAACCCCAAATTAGTTACGTAAGTTGCCCGAATTAGAATTCCCTTTGATTTCATTTGGGAATTATTATTTATAACCCGTATACTGTCAAAATGTGAACAATGCCAACTCTCCCTAGTTCACAATAGATGGCAATTATAATGGGGGGGAAAAACTGTAGGTTGCCCTAAATTAGAAGCGCCTTTGATTTTAATTCATTTCAAGAAATATCAGAATGTGACCTTGACCAAGCTTAAAAGTCTGAGGCTCCCCTTTCTCTCTCGTGGAAACAAACTTGGTTCCATCTGGCGTCGTACCCACATAATGAACTGCAATCAAACAAGATTACAGATTTTTAATCCAAAAAGGGAAAAAAGACCATTTTGATAAAGAAAAGAAAGAGAGAAAGAAAGGAACCGGTGACTTCATCGCCAAAGACTGGGGACTCCCATCCGCGGCCTTGCTTGAGGAGCTTCTTCCTGAGACCGGGGCCGGAGCTGCTGCTGATGGCCCTCTCCTCGCCGACGAGAAGTGGTGGGGCCGACTCGATGACCTCGCCGGGCTCCTCCTCGAGATCATCGTCGTCGAGATCGGCGGCAGCCTTGGCCGCCATCGCCGACGAGAAAGTGAGACGAGAAGCAGCGGGTCGCGCCATTTTTTGGGTTCTCTTTCGGTTGAAGGATCGAGAGATCACTCGCTCAGTCACAGTAGTGTCGAAATTGATCAGTCGAAACATGGACATTAAAAATAATAATAATAATAATAATAAAACAAAAAGGCTATATTAAAATTGGCCCATTTGCTACAAGCGGAGGCCCAAATTGTTCGGAGCTGAGAACAAACTGATGGGCTTATTTGCTCTAAGCAAGCTCGATTAGAAATAAAATATTAGTATATCGTTTTTCGATGAGAATCCGAACAATCAGTTAGGAGGAAGATGTGAAAGTAAAGAAAGAAGAGAAGGAAGAAGGAGAGGGAGCTGAGAAAGGAAGAAGAAGGAGGAGACCAACAAAGACTGACAGACGAAAGGACAGACGAACAAAATTTCTATATGAGTTAGGGGAGAAAACCTCTTTTCGATCGGTTTTAATTAAAGTTTTAATAAACTATTAAATTTTCATAGAAAAACAAAAAAAAATAATTAAAATTTCTGTAAACTTTTTCAAAGTGTTGTCCTGGAGAAATGAGTCAGATTGTTATTAAAATTGTCTAAATCTGTTACTTTGGAGATCAGAGTCATTATTACTTGCTTAACAAATCAGTTAGTGAGTTTTTTTATATCATAAGTTAATATGTTTTACTCACTCACTAAATCTTGTTATGCACAGTTAGCTATCTTTTTCTCTCACTGTTAACAACCAAGGTTGGTAAAAACTATGACTTCATTTAACTGAAAAACTTGCATATTTTAATTTGAACAAAATCAAAATTTTCCTTGTTGTGTGCCCAAATTAAGCCATAATGGTGATCATATCTTTTCACATGCCTCATAATATCATCAACTTAGAATACAAAACGCATCCATTCACATGAAAATGAGTCCTTCACCTAATCAATCTTCTATCACTTTTTTCTATTATGATCACCTCTTCTCCACTTTCTTTAGAGCATATCAAATAATAGATAAATAGAGAACTGTGATACCCTAAAATTTGTTGATTGATCATCCTTGAAAACTTAAAAATTGTCAAAGACTTGACAATTGGGTTGAGAAATGAAAGGTTTCAAGTTCAAAATAAGACTACCGTCTTCATTCTAAAGGGGGGGGAAAAAAAACTTGAAACTTGACTTGCAAGGAAAATTCTTTCCCTTTTTTTTTTTGTTTCTTCTTTTCCAAAATCATATTTGTAATATACACATGAATACCTTTTGTGTGTTATTGTGGCTAATCCAATCCACATTCTTAGGTTGAGTTGCTTTAAAGGAAGGCCTTAGCCTTGGGACATGCTTCAAGTGAGGCTTATTTATGGAAGTTGAGTGTGAAGAATTTATAGGCATTTTTTATCAGTATAAATTGTTCTCTCTTGACATTGACATTGGTTGATCAACTTTGCTCAAAATGAGCTATCATCATAAATAAAAAAAAAAAGAAGAATAAGAAATAATAAAAATAGAAAGGAAACGTTTGAACTGTTTGAACCAGATAAAACCAGTATTATTTATTGATTAGGTTGAACATTTTTTTCATTAGTTTCATAAACACGCCAAATAACTGTGAATTGTCCACACCAATAACACACACGTGTGTGTATGTGTGTGTACGAGAATAGTTTTCCTAGCATGTCTCTTTAGATTTTGAGACAGCTCAAAACTCTAGCATCACGATTATTTTTCATTTATTAAGAAAGTAAATCGGTATATTTTTTTTCCTTCCCCTCTAATTCTGTACAATAAGATCGAAACTAAGAATTGTTTTCAACTATTTTACAAAAACAACTGATTAGTCACAACAAACAATAACAACCAACCCATTTGCTTCAAGTATTTGCGGTAAGCTGTATGAATCAAAAGACACATGGATCAGTTTCCTCCGCTGATTCTTATCGAGTGACCAGTGACAACATTTCTTAAAAGAAAAAGTGTCATGTTGACTGTACCAATTCCTATACATTATTCTTCTCTTGTTCCAACCCCAAAAGCTCCACTAGTTGACCCCTTTATTTTGATTAAAATGCTCTCAAAAAAATTAAAAAAATCCACGTCACCCCTGTCCTTATCCCTACCCCTCAGGATCCGAGCCAGCTGTACGGACCGCTCCCCACTGTACTTTTGTCACGGGGCAGTCAAAGTCCTCTTATCCTTACTGCGGTGACCACAACCCATGGAGCCTGTGTAACTCGAGGTTAGCTCACCTCCCTCCACGTTTTTTTGTTGGCAGTAGACCACAAAAAGTGTGTTATAGTTTGTTGTTAATGAAGTCTCATTAGCCTAACAAACTCCCTCCTAAGTTCTTCTTAAAATGTTTTTATATGTAAAATATTTGACATAAATGGCCCCTCAAATTTGTTCCTCCGTTTGAATCGAAAAGAATCGCGCGAAAATCTGCGTTGTCAAATCGAGCCATTTTCTCGCGAAAAAGATCTCGCTCCTGTCTCTTTCCATGCGTTTTCTCGTTTGCGAAAAGAATTTGCAATATAAAACAAATGACCTATTGAAAATTAATTAATACATCCTAGGCGAAGAATCTCGATCACGTGGTAACGGAGTCACTAACGTGGTCTGGCGGTTCAGTTTATCCTCCAACCTGATCCACAATCAGGAGTGCAGAGGGCATTTAAGTCATTGAAAAAAAGTCTCGTTCCTGAAAAAAATGTCACGCCTCAAAACCACCGAAAGCTCGGCGGCTGCTGCTGCTGCTGCTGCTGGGCGTTCAACTGCCCATCATTTGTTTGCTAATACCCCCCTTGCAAATGTATTTTTTGATTTCACAACCCTGAAGTTTTGCAGTATTTCTTTGTAGAATCAAATCTCTGAAAGCCCTTCATAGCATTGCTATGTAGTGGTTCGTTGAGAAAAATTGCTTCTGAATCTTTCATGCAAATGTAATCAAATTTGTAATCATCCTTTAAGTGTCCAGTCAATTTTAACTAATGCCTAAGTACAAGTTTTCTTCCCTGCCAACTTGAACATAAACAAGAGCCTAAAATTTGCATAGGTATGACCCTCTGGAATTTGAATTTGATAAAATTGAAAGTATTTATGGATCACTGGTTTCACATCATATTTTAGACACCTGTAATTGCTAAATAAGATGCAACTGCTACTGATTTGTTTTTTTTAAAACATAAAGAGATTGAGAATATTCTTATCACACGTATTCCTCTGTATCATGAAAAAAAAAATGATCTATAATCTGCACAAGCTCATCCATCAAAACATTTTGACGGTGTTGAGTTTGATAAACTGGAGCTTCCAAGGGGGGAAAAAGACAGATTCAAAACATGTTTTCCGATAACTAGATTTCTGAGCACGTCAAATGCACATGTAAACATTCTTATTTGTTATTGTTTTTTAGCAAGTTCATATGAGCAATTAGTTATAAAAAGTTGCTTTTTTTTAATGAGAGCAGTAACTATGATTCGAGACAACTGATTTAAAACGCTCTCTTGTTATAATAGAAGAGAAAGTCGACGGTTTATTGATTTTAGTTCCTTCAAGGTGAGCCTAGATGACAATGTCTGATTGAAATTGTAATTAAGAACTTCTTAAGGTCGTACATGCAAAATAGAAAAAGAGCAATAGTGTTGGCCCGGGGGGCACGCTCATCTCTTCTTTTGAGCTAGAGGGGGGCCCACACCCTGACACTCTCTCTCCTCCCATTTTGTTTGTTGCGCATGCGTGCGAGCCAAGCGTTCCTTCTACTTTTGTGAGTAAAATGTTAACCTGTGAGCAATTTTCTCCTTTTATCGACAATTACAGTACCAAATTCGAGAGGTGGTGTATTATTAATTTAGGAACAAGAACTTATTTATATACAATATTTCGATTTTGTTACATATATTTAGTAGCAGCAGATACAGAAATAACATGCACGTTAACTATAAACGAACCGAATATTAAATAGAACATATATCACAATATCCAATTCTAATCCATTTACATTCGGTTTAATTTACACATGAATACCAGACAGAGTTAAATATTGATCAGTGCCATTTGTATTTATTTAAATAGATGCGTGGACAAAGCCGATTAGATGTTTCAAATATTCACTTGTCATGGTTCTGTCAGGCTATGTTCTTTTTAAATATAAACTATAATCAGAGCTAGGTCACCGCATAGGTCTCAGTTTGAGTTCTTCATGTGAAAAATCATGATGATCTTTTATGCTGTGACCTGTTTATCACAATTGATGACTGGTTCGCAGAAAGAGAGAAATGAAAACATGTTCTTTCAGTGATAAATCTCACAAATATGTTTTTTTATTTTATTTTTCTGTTGCTGAGATAGACACGACACGCAACACGAAAAACTATCCCCGATCAATCAATCATGCATTCGAGCCAACCCCAGCCCCAATTTGACGTGGGCCCAAGGCTGTGGGCCCCGCGAAAAGAAAAGGTAGGGCCCGCCAAAATCGCCTTTATCTCGCGAGACGTTCTATTTTCCCGGCCTCTTTGCATCGTGCCGCGGGGGCGTCGGATATCTACGGGGCGAGGGAGGATGCCGAAAAAGCGACAAAGCTAAAGCGTCGCCCTGTTGATAAACGCAGAGAGAAGACAGAGAGAGGATGCTCCCCTCCGCCTCTCTTACTAGAAGAGAGAGAAAAAGAAAGGCCGACACCATCAACAACGCCCCTCCCCCTGGCAATCACGAGAAAACCGCTGCCGTAAAAAGCAACCGCCAATGCCGTTGAACAACATCCAGCATTGATCGGATCCGGGTGATCCGCCTCCTCCCTCCCTCCCCCTCGGCTCCCTAGGTTTTCCAAAGCTCGATTGGAGTCTCGCCTCGATCGCGCTCGGGCTAAGGTGAGACTGCTTGCTCCTCGTCTCCGATTGGGGTCTATTCCGTGTGTTTTTGATTCTTTGCTTGGAGATTGAGGCGTTCGCTTTTGGAATTTGGTTCTTTTGGCGAGAAAGTGAAAGGGGTTGGACGAAATGAGGCATTTTGGTTATGAGTTTGTAAATCTTAGTATGAATTTTGGGAGGAGAATTCTTTTGGTGCGTGTTTTGTTTTAATTGGTCTTTGGATGTTGGTTTGGAAGGTGAATGTGGTGTTTTTTTTTTTTTTTAATAAAAGTAATTTATTTTGATTATGGTTCTTTGCTGCAGGTATGCATGATGCTGGCCCTGCGATTCGGCTCTGTGTGCTGCTGACTGGATACAAGTTTGTAGGATTTTGATGATAAATGGTAAACGAGCATTGGACTCCAACAATTTCATTTCTCTGAGTAATTGCTGCTGAATTCTATGAATTTGTTATCAAATTGGATTTTTATAATTGGGTTGATGGTAAATTTGAGATAGATTTGCCTTTTCATTTGGCAGGTTTTCTGATTGGAAAAGAAAAGGGGGAAAAAATTAAAAAATGAACGCCAATAGACAGGTGGAGGTTCATTACATCGATACTGGGTTTCCTTACACTGTCACACAAAGTTTTATGGATTTGTTTGAAGGCCTTTCGTATGCACAGGTTGATGTTGCACTAGCAGAAGCTTTGCAGGATCAGGTGGCTTAAGGACACATTATGTCTTATTTTTCTGCAGAAAGTTCATAACTTTGTGTAGCTTAATTGTTGAAGTTTATGTAGCGATACAGTTAAAAATGCACAACATTTATTTTATAGACTGAAAACATTTCATTCTCCACCTGTACATTTTTAAAAATTACATAGTTAAGTTTGTAAATAACTTTTAAAACTTACTGCCAATGCTTTCTTTTTCTTTATTCTTTTGCGATCATAGTTAGGTTTTGTTTTTTTGGTTATCTATCCTCTGATGTCTCAACAGCTCTACTGAGAACTTGGGTTTCTGTTATCTAAATGAGGTCACTTCCATGACATACAACAGACTCATTTTTTTTCATCAGCGAGTAGCTTTTTCTATGGAGCTGATACATCATATAGATGATAATGAAACCATATCTCTAGTTGCTGGTTTGTTTTTATCATATTATTTTTTTACTACTATAAAATAAATTTAATTTGTGCTTTCCTTAATAAGACAACAAAATCCCCAATCCACACCCCCGCCGCCCCCCGCCGGTGAATAGCATGTCACTTACGCTATTTATAATCTAATTTGTGCGTTACAATAGGGCTCCTTGTGATGTGTATAGTTGTGTTTATAAACTTGCAGGGATATCCATATTGGTCGATGATGCACACAAGCTCATATAAATATGGATTTTCTAGTTCGGGAAGTAACCCTTATTACAGTTTCAGTAACTCATATGATATAAATGATTATGTACCAAGATTAGATGGAGGGAGGAGGATGTGGGACGACTCCGCTCCATCAACAAACAGTGTAGAGTTGCCACAGGTAGTTGTGCATGAAGTTGAGGATGCAGATACAAGTACTAACCCCAGCACTGAGGAATGTAAGTTAGGTCCAACTTCTCTCTTTGTTCTTCTTGCACGTTATTTTCAGATTAATTTTAATGGAAAGATTAGGAGGAACACTATACAGTGAAGGACACAAATTCAAAGACATGGTAGAAATTATAATTCATTTCTCTAAGAACTGAACGTTTCATTACCACATCCCACTTTTCCAGAGTCAGTCTGCTCAATTTGTCAATCAGTGAACATGTTCTTCAATTTTTATGTTCAAAAGGTTGCTCTTACAGGTCATGTTTACTTTAAAAATACATCTTGGATTATCCTTCTCTATATTTTTTTGGCCTATGTCATATGGGAGAAAATATCCTACCTGTCTGCTGTTAGCTCCTGAACTTCGGGTGTATCTCATATTCCTTTATAGACTCTTCGTTGTGTTTCTTTCCTTTCTCCAACCCAACCACCCTAGGTCTGACATTGAAATGCTCTCGATGGATTGCCCTTCAAGCCATTTACAGTTCCATGAACAAAAAGCAAAATTTGAACTGTTTCTAGCTATATATGTGGGATCCTTCCCCCTACTAAAATTTGGTAAATCCACGCATACTGTCTGACACAGTACCCATGTACACTTGCTTCCAACACTTGTGCTCAATTATTATCTAATTTTCTTGATTCCCCTAAATAATATGGATGGAATTGTTTGTTATACCAACTTATAATATAAAATTATAGTTAGTTAAATGTTGTGTCATTTTTTTTTTTTGCTTTGTAAGTTCTATCGTGTAGAAATACAAACACATAAATAGGCAATCTATATGTGGTAAAAATACATTAGTCGCATGCAAACAAATATAAGCCCTGCAAACAAATATATAACCTTTCCTATGCAAGAATATGATCTCGTTGGTGTGCCTGCTAATCTAACTCGGTAAAGTTGGTTTTCAATGTCCATGGATTACCCATTCACAGAAACACTGGAACTGTATTTTACCTATATAACACTGAATGTTCTCTTTTTATTTTTGTTGGGAGTGGGAGGGGGTGGTTATATGTAATCCATGGAAAAGTAAGATACTATTGTCAGATTGTTAGTATAAAACATCAGGGAGTATGGAAACATGCAATCTTCTTCATAGACTCAAGTCACTCAACATGATCTGCCTGTGCCTGCAAAGAGTGATGACTTGTCATTAACTTTGGGTAAAGTTGACAGTGGAGTGTTGGACTATTGTTCTTAATTTGGATCTGACAGGGCACTGATACTAAATAAAGAGTACAAGGTAATCTGAAGAAAACCCACTGGCACTGGCAGCAAATTCATATATTACATAACAGAAAATGTGAACTTGGCAATATTATGAATCTGCTTCGATGGAAGGAGGTTTGATTAAAGATTCTCTACATTTCATATATGCATCAACTATCTATGTTCATGATCAAATTCTCTTTAAATTTCAAAATTCATATTTTGCCATTTAATTTCATTTATTTGTTTGGGAACTTATTTCTTGCTGGAAGATGTCTTTTCTATTGAAGACTAAATTTCACAATTATTTGCAACTCCAGTCATAGTCTGGAATTAATATTTTTTTGTTTTGCAGGCATTCGAACCAACCACAACTCAAACAGTCCTCAGGTGAGAAGTCTTATATTTGAACTCCGAACAACGTTGCATGATTTTGAATCACAGAAATTCATCTCAATCATGTTTCTGCTTTGGTTTCTTATTCATTGAAGGGTTATTTTTCAGAAGCCTTGTCGAACCTGCTCCGTATGCAAACCTGTAAAATTGATATTAGATCTCTGCTACATGGAACTTTTATGCAGTATATAGTAGAAGCACAAAGTGACCGTAATATGCTAATATTACAAGTTCATTCTCTCTTGCAAGTTCCTTGGGCCTTTTCAACCATTTTTGTTGCAGCAGCTGCTGCCAGAGAAAAGTGAATCTAAAAAGAAAGGGTATTAAGTAGAATACATTATAAATAGGGGATTCTGATCCTGATTATGTTGTTGAAGTTATAAAGGCAATGATAGATAGCCACATCTCTGGGTTTCCATATGATTGTCCCCTTCTACGATAACTACACACTATTCATGGACTTCCACGAGTGGTGTACATCTAAATATTAAAAAAAATATAAACTTAAGGAAAAATACTGCAAATTAACAACAAATTCAATCAAATATCAGTACATACGGACTTCGGAGATCACCGCTCAATAAGAGTTCTTCCACTTTTAGATAACCAACTAGCTCCTGTATAAAATCCTACTACTTCACTTGTTTCTTTCCTTTAATCCTGTTTAGTGATAGACCGGAAAAGGGGGTTAGGAGAGGGATCGAACAGGTGCAATATGGTGTCCTACTGGATTGCTTCATAAAGATCATGTAGCGAGAATGGCAAACTGAATATAGTCCTCTTAGGAAATAGAATAAGAAGAAAATTTGGTGGAGCTGACACTGCAAAGAAGTGGTCAACTTTTGTTACTGTGATTAAAATTAAATAGAACCTCTTCTTTTCACCTGCTTGGGGGTCGACTGATGAAAACTGATGATTTGGAGTGAGATGGACATCCAGTAAGGCTGAGCCTTGATTGTTTGAGAAGTTCTACATAAACATATTTCATTTTTCACTCTCATTGTCCATGGCGGTTTCTTTGTTTTTAATTATTTTCTTCTCATTTCTTAGAGCTAGTGGACAACAAAACTTTCAACCAGCAGCTTTCTTCCTCTCAAAAACATAAAGGAAAAAAATTAAATGCTTTCTCTCTTTTGTTGCTAATGCAGCTGACCTTGTTTAGAACTCTTTTATTACCTTATTTTCTAAAGTTTCCTCTAAAACCTTAAAATTCCAGTCTGACCTTGTACCCCCATTCTTACTATTTGATTCGAAGTTGAAAAAACTTTTATCACTCAGTGATCATGTTTTACTAACTTCACTCATACTCATCACTTAGCCATCACCATCATAACCCATGCATGTAGTGATATAAATATTAACCATTATTATTTTTTAATTAATTTTACCTTTTACATAGGCTATCACATAGCAAGAACATGACTAGCCTCATGAATTTATTTTTTCTTTTAGGGCTGGGTTTGGGGGGGGGAGGGGGGTTGAATGTTGTGTGAAGGTGAGCTCAACCTAAAAAAGGGAAGATGTTTCCGGATCTTTTAATGTTCGTGCATATTCATTAATAGCAGAATGTTTTTTTCCCTGTGTTCCTTTCATGTGCGTCCAAATCATGCTTATGATGACTATATAACTTATATATCTTTTGATGACTATAAAACTTATATTTTATGATCACATTCATCATAGTAGGCATCCACATATTGCCATTTGACATGATGCCTCAATCTACTATGATGAATGTGATTACTGTATCATCATATGACATGATTACATCAGCGGTAGGCAGGAGTGACTCGCTTCTTTTATCTTTTAGACCACTTTATGATTAGTGCCAATATTTTAATGAAAACAACACGTAGAAGCATGCACTGCTCCCAAGGGAGTGCTCTATTATGTGAGGTTATGCTATCTCATTCAGATACAAAGCATTCCTCATCAATATATTGTATGCACCTTGACTTAGTTATTTTGTTCTAATTTGATGTCTTCCATTCAATGTCTATCCAAGTACATTTTATATAATGAATCAGAAATTTTTATTTTATTTTATTTTTAGTTTTAAGATTTTAGATTTGCAGTTTATCATGTTTGTTTTGGTTACTAAGCCTTTGTCCATGCTCTGCAGCAAGTCATATGGCAGGACAATATAGACCCCGACAATATGACTTATGAGGTTTGTTCAACATTTCATCATCTCCTTAATCATACGTGTGTATGCTTGAACTTTTTGCCTGTGTGCGCTTGTGCACTGTTGAATGCATCACGTCTGGTGTTTCATCCTTGATAAGGAATGATTGGAGTAAATGTATGGTGTAAGTGTGTAACCAGGTTTTCAAATGTGCAATGCGTGCACCAAAACATGCCTTGATCTTGACACACAATGATATGCAAGTATGCAACACACATGAGTAAATATTATG
This sequence comes from Agave tequilana, assembly GCA_038442645.1. NCBI lineage: Eukaryota > Viridiplantae > Streptophyta > Magnoliopsida > Asparagales > Asparagaceae > Agave > Agave tequilana. Next base: position 59,696 of record JAVJIF010034074.1, on the reverse strand, counting down.
ATGCATGAGAATGAGTGAATGTCCACGCGATTTTCCGTAACTATTTAACATTAGTTTATTGGACCGTCATTCCAAATACTTTTTATCTTGATCTCGCTATAGGTTACTCAAACCTGTATGAATTTTTCGAGTAGCAGATAATCACTTATGCCATTCTTAACTCTTATGTTTGGTTTAATCATGATATTGGCTTCTCCAGTACCTGCATTGGATTCCAATTGTTGCATATTGAATTCTATGTTTCTATTTAATTGCTAACGATTATTATTATTTTGTTTTACAGATTTGTAATAACCTTGGGCAGGTTAATTATTGGAAATTACACTGATAGTTTTTGAATATTTGAAGTCATTTTCCAAATGACTTGATACATAGAGGAATTGTTGTGTGACCTAAGTTTTATTAACTCTGGAGGACTTGTTGATTTTATTTCATAATTAAAACCAGTGAACTTGACAGTTGCTACTGGAATCTTGTGTAATATTCACACTTTTGATTCAAATTATGTTTTGGTAAGAGACTTGGTTGCCTAAGGTTTGTAACACTTTGGAGGGACATATAATTCAAATGAAAAAAGTCCTCTTGTGAGTGAAACCTCTGAAGAACATATTGGGATTACACTGACATGAAAATGTGTAGCATTAATTTAACTCAACCTCCTTCTATTATGCTAATAAAGCGACCCTTTGAAGTACTTCCATTGAGAAATTAATCAAAAATTTCTTCTTGGAAGTCCTTTCATGTGTCAAATTCATATCACTGTCAATAGATATCTTTACAGCAGGAGCAGCAACAGCATCAAAGCTTATCCGAAGGTATTTTTAATGGACAACCACTTGAATCCTTTCTCCTTTGACCTCTATTGAAGGTGAGAATAAATCATATGGATCAACATAGTTTTTACACTAGTCAGCTAAGAAAACTTGCGTGACAGCAATATTTCAAATTGACGTCTGGAAATATCATCGCTAGTACAAGATACCAAAAGCAGATGCGGCGAGAGAAAAGATAGGCGACCACTTTTGGCTTCTTTTTAAGCTGGGGCTAGGGGGTGAAGTTGGTGTTGCTGGGTGGACTTTTGATCCTCTCATGACTCCTATATCTTGCTTTTCCTAAATATTTCTGGCTGTTTCAAGATTTTCTTATTGTCATTTTTTTAGGATTGACTTGGTGTCATTAGATTCCTTATTTTCTTTTGGTTCTGCTGCCTTTTAGTTATGCTTCTCACCCATGCCTGTATTGGTCTGATCATCTAGCTTGTAAAGTTATTATTTGTATGCGGTTTTGTAGTAATCCATGATGCAACACCATTCCTCTTTTTGTGAAATTAAAAGTTTGCATGACATCTGAAAGCATAATACCCATAATAGTATATCAGTTTATCACTTAATAGTTATTGGAAAGAAATAGAGTCATAGCAAATTTGGTTATTTAAACTAACCCTTTTCCAGTAAATCCAGACTTGCAGAACTTCTCATATGAAGAAGTTCTATTAAATTCCCTTTTTAATTAAAAAAAAATAGAATGTAGCTATCACACGTATAATTTATTTTTAAATTAATACTCTTTATTTTCTTTGTTCTTTTGTCTTTTCTTTTCTTTTCTTGCCCCTGAGCAAGGGCTGTTGCCTGGTCTTGCTTCCATAACCCAACCAATCATTTTACCATTGAGCTAGGCTTTCGGTGGCTTATTCATGTTACTCCTGTCAAATATAGTTCTTGTGAAATCATCTAATCTCCAATGTTAAAAAAAATCCTAATTACTTTATTTGTAATAATTAATAAAGATAAGCATTTGTTCGTAGATTTTAACTGAATAATGCTCACTGCCACTTACATGCTTATGGTTAGTCTAAAAGACTAAATGTCAAGGCTACAAATCTGTCAGGCCTTAAGCTGAGCATAGGAAAACTTATGACCTACTCTCTCTCTCTCTCTCTCTCTCTCTCTCTCTCTCTCTCTCTCTCTCTCTCTCTCTCTCTCTCTAATAAACTTTTTTCAAGTGACTATAACATCTATCTCATGGAACGTTAATATTGACTTATGTGTCCCCTATGGCCTCTAGTTGACATCATTTAAATTTGTTTGTTTATTATAGCATCTCGAATCATGAGTTGCAAACTATATTAACTTTGAATATCAAACACTTGCTATCACCCAGGTCCTTTTTCTTGCCTTCTATTAGAGTTGGATAGAAATGGGAAGATAGCATTATATAGCAATGTTGCTGTACTGATTTTTCTACATGCAACTGGGAAAGAGTGCTTTCGTTTATGTGATAATGTTAATTATCATTGTGATCAACAAGCTACTTGTGGTACAATGCTGTTGGATGGATCGACTTTTAAATGCTTATCGCGGAGGGATATTCACGTTACTATTCATTGCTTTAGGGGAGTCGTCATTCACCTTCAGAACTAGTAATTAGCTAGTTGATTAGTTCTTTAGCTCTTTGACACTGAATGTATCAGTTCTGAACTATGTTAGAAATATTTCTATTTAATCAAGTGATGCTTAAATGTTTTCATATTGAGTACCCATATTGCAGTGATACGTTTCAGTTTAATTGATAAATGATAACCAATTTTATCAACAGGAACTATTAGATTTTGCAGTGTTATTTTCAGTTTAATTGATAAATGATAACCATTTTTATCAACAGGAACTACTAGATTTAGGTGAAACAGTCGGAACTCAAAGCCGGGGCCTTTCTCAAGATAAAATATCTTTACTGCCAGTAACAAAGTACAAGTGCAGTTTCTTTTCAAGAAAGAAATCACGCAGAGAAAGGTAATTTCGCTGTTTTATTTTTCGTTTTTTTTTCCTGTCTCTCTTTCTTTCTTAAGGGCTTAACAACTATTATTTCCTAGTTAACTGCAATCCATGTTAGTTTACGTCTACCCTTTGTTTCCCATTGATCAATCAAGTATGATAACTGGTGCGCTTATTTCTCTCTTTTACATATGCTCAAACAATGTCAACATGTTCTCTCTTGTTTCTCCTCAGTTAAAGCTACCTTAACTTTCATGAATGCACTCATTTTTTATCCTGTCCTTTTCCAATATTGCCGGTCATCATCTTACTGTTTCTCATTTTAGCGATACTCATTTTCTGAACATGTTAATTGCCGGACATTCTTCACAAACCATGACCGGTCCTATAACTGTTTAAGTCTTCACTCAAATTCCATGGCATTCTACATCACCTAATATTCCATAAGCACTGGTTCACAAATAACCATCTCACTATGATTATATAACATGCCTTTAATCTCACTAGGATGATGAATGATTGATCTTAAATAGTGAAAATGATCATTCGTCTTGGTATTTCTTAGCTATCAACGTGAACTATGTCCTCATTTCATTTCATAGTTTTGCTAAAATACATTCTACATGTTCCTGTTTGTTTGAGTTTAAATCCTTAAATTCTAAAGCTTTTTCTCCATCTTTCTGCCTTGGAATGCCATGTCATTGGAGAACAATATGCTCCATTGGACTTTAACCTGAGTATGCCCATTAAGTATATCCATAAATGATATAAAGAGATCAGGATTCAATGTTGGTCATTGGGACAAGCCTCTGGTGAAAGGGAATGGCCCTAGTTCCCCTCTACTTGTTCTTGTACTAGTTACAACTCCAGTGTCCATATTCTTAATCACATCAATATAACCACTAGATACTTGCTTCTTTTCTATAATCTAGCACATTAGCTACCCACAGGTCAATAAAAAGCATATGTAGATTCTTCCTATGTCAATAACAACATCTATTGTCGATCTTCCTGGCTTAAAACCAAATTGATTGTTAGGCACAGTCATTTCATTACTTGGTATTTACTGGATTATTCTTCTCAGAAGTTCCATTATTTGGCTTATTTGCTTGACTGTGTAACGGTTTCTGCAAATTTGTACATCTCCTTTATTTTAAAGCATCAACACTGTTCTCCTTCATTTATTTACATTAATCCAGAATGGTTTTTTCTTTGATTCCTGTGCTTTATGGATGTCTGGATGAAAATGCTGTCGGAGTAGTTCTTCTGACTGCAAACGTGCAGATAACACTATAAGGTTGTTTGTTGGTGCATTATGTCGTAGGCTTCTCGAGAACAATAAATAAATAAAACAGAAGTTGTCAATTGATGTTAATTAGCAGTTTTTCTTATTACTTGAAAGACCTGCTAAACCTGCAAACATATGCACCTAATATACCATTTTATCTTAGTTCCTCATCCAATATCTTTTCCTAAAATTGTTATCTTTCATGCTTCTCTTAGAACAACCACTGATCACAAACCAAGAAATTTAACCACAGTTACTGAAGCATTTGACTTGGATTAAGAAACTTAATGCAGGATTGAAGAATGTGTTGGCTGTGATAAATCATTTTCCACTCTTTTTTCTTCTCTTTTTTGGCACCATTGGTTTCTTGGATTCTCAATGACTTTAAGAGAAAAATAACGCAAAGTCAATTTTTTTTCCAGAATTGTGCGATATAATAACAGCATACAGTTTTCTGATTCTTCTTCTATTTTCTATCACTAAAGCTTCACTGGAGTTGCGACTATTTTAACATGGTATTTCTATGCGATGTAGAATAAGAAATTTTGGTATCTCAAGTCACTATTAAATGTCTCACTGAATTCTGAACTCAATAAATGGAACTCCTGTGATTTAAGTTTGATGTCACACAATAATGGTATTCTTGAAGGGATATTAAAAAAAAAAAAAAAAAATCTAGAATGAGTTCGGTACTGTTCTTTGAAATCTTCCATTCATGTTTTTTTTCCTGTAGTACAAAGCTAATGAAAACCATAATCATCAAACGCTTTTGCCATCCATTTCTGGTTGGCCTTGTGATACAATACAGTTTGCATTAAATCCATAATTTTGGAGTCAACAAGATGGTTTACATAGGAGTTACAAGCAAACTCCATTTTTTCCTTAGGTTCCCGGGGATACTGTTCTTTGAAATCTTCCATTCATGTTTTTTTTCCTGTAGTACAAAGCTAATGAAAACCATAATCATCAAACGCTTTTGCCATCCATTGCTGGTTGGCCTTGTGATACAATACAGTTTGCATTAAATCCATAATTTTGGAGTCAACAAGATGGTTTACATAGGAGTTACAAGCAAACTCCATTTTTTCCTTAGGTTCCCGGGGATACTGTTCTTTGAAATCTTCCATTCATGTTTTTTTTCCTGTAGTACAAAGCTAATGAAAACCATAATCATCAAACGCTTTTGCCATCCATTTCTGGTTGGCCTTGTGATACAATACAGTTTGCATTAAATCCATAATTTTGGAGTCAACAAGATGGTTTACATTGGAGTTACAAGCAAACTCCATTGTTTCCTTAGGTTCCCGGGGATAATATTGAGAATGTTGAACAAGGAAAGTAAGAGAAAAGGCAAAGGAAAAGAAGAAGAGTGAAAAAATGTTTTTTTTTTTTTAAAAAAGTGGAAATTGTCAAGAGACTTATATGTAATATATGTAAAAGTGTCATATTATATTGATATATAAATAAGACGATGAGAAGGAAAAATATTAATCTTTTCCCTTGACATGCCCCCTCAATATATGAAGGAAGAGAGATATGGGAGTGGTGCAGGTCACAAGGATAGAAGTTGGATTGAAGAGGAAAATTTCTGTTTTGTCTACTGAAATGTGAGAATCTGTATTCCTAACTGGTGAGCCTTTGTGAAGAGTAAATTTTGAGGTGTGCCTATCAAAATTATGCACTTATATATATCTATATCTGCATTGGGCATAGGTTGACCTCATAACCGCCTCACATTAGTTAGTTCTTTTATACATTCTTTATGCTTTAGTTTCTGAGCACTAACAATTATTGAAGATAATATGTTCTGTTTATTTTACTTCAAACAAATTGTGCAATGGAAATGTATAGAGAATGGCTTATAATAAAAGTTCATGTTATCTTTCGCAGGTGTGTGATTTGCCAGATGGACTATAAAAGAGGGGACTGGCATATGACTTTGCCTTGCAACCATGTTTATCACTCTAACTGCATTTCTAGATGGCTCAGCATAAGCAAGGTAAATTCAGCTAGGAATGTGTACTGAATTGGAGAAAATATAGTTTTGTACAGAAAGAGTTTCCTGCTATTTGCTGATCATTGTTTTTCATTTATGCAGGCATGTCCAGTTTGCTTTGCTGGGGTATTTAGTGAGGAACCTACTCAGCAGTAAAATATCTCGAGTAGAACCCACGGATTGCAATCACAATATATTTTCTCTGTTTAGGCTACTTTTTTCCGTGTTTGGCTTTCTAGACAAGGAGCGTGATTGCGTGATTTTTTCCCCATTTCTCTCTTCTTTTTTTTTAGTAGAATATAAAGTCTCAGGTTTTAAATAGTTGTAATGGGATGATTTGGAACGGATTTCATTTGTGGTCATACAAGGTTAGGCTTTTGTAACATCTATACAGCACTGCACCTGTGAAAATCTTATACAAAATCCCCACATCTGCTTGCTATGCATCATTTAGTCTAATATTACTTGTGCTGGCTTGCTTTTAAGCCATTGATAAGGCTGTAAATGACTGAGCTTGTTTGTAGCACACCTGATTGCTGATAGCAATTTGTTTCCCATAAAATGGTATTTATGTACCGTTCTATTTATTTGATCAGCTATGTCCCCAAGGGCTGCAACTATACCTTGCGACTCTCACTGAACATTTACAGCAATGTTTTCCGGTGGTAGCAGCAGCAGTGTAGTTCTTCTCCCTTTATTTTTCTGCAAGCAGTCGTGTAAACAGAACGTGCTTGAAGAAAGTGGGCTAGTCAAATTGTTTCTTCATCTGTGGGTATTTATTTCTTCATTGATGATGGAGTACAAAGGTGGTGATTTTCTGGTGCATTTCCATGGTACCAGGCTTGAAGGGGTGAACATAATGATCTAAAATGGAGGGAAATGATGCAGGAGAGGGAGTAAACAATGAAGAATATGACACCAAATATTCTTGCTCATTCAAAAATAAAAGTATGATAGACAACTAGCTGGTAGTACAGAGATGGAGGATTCAATAAAAGCATGATATGATGTTTGGAGCTCGAAGCATTTCTGTTGCCTTGTGCTGCTCTATGTTTGGCCTTTGATATCTCCAGACTTTGAGACCTTAGCTCTTCTTAGCAATTGCATCCTGTGGTTCTCTGTTCACCAAGTATTGTATGCCATCTTTTCTTCATAAAAAAACATATGAAGTGCTCTTCCAGTTTGTGAACATATTTCTATTTGTCTGAATTCAATAAAACACTGACCCTGGATTGTTTGTAGAAAGATGGCAAGGATTGCCCAGGCTATGGAATGAGTTTTGAATATTATTCCCGTTTCATCCGTCTTCCTCTCGACTCATTTTTCTCCAACAAAAGCTTCAGCACTAATTCGATTGCATGACAAGAAAACTTCTCACTCAAAGTGTAGGAACAACAGACCAAAAAGTTTGTTAAACTACTAAGACTTGTGATGTTTATGGCATGAGAATTCCACATCTGCGTCTTCTCTAAACGAGATTCGCAAGCATCAGATGCTGATCTTGGGGCGATAATTTGGACCGGCAAATGCTTTAGTGAAATCATCGACACAAGCCATCCTGATCCTTTCTGGCGTTGCCGGGTTGTCAAGTGGAAACCAGTCATGGAGACCTTCCTCCGCTCTAGCAGCTTTAATTGCATCTTTGATAGCGAAAAATACCGCTGAGGCAAGAAAGAGTGGAGGCTCACCTACTGCCTTGGAGTTGTGAATTGCCTTCGGATTTGGAGCACCCTGTATACAAAGAAACATATGCATATTGTGTCAATTCCTTGTAATAAAAATGATACAGAATGCAAAAACAGTAGTAAAGAAATCATTGTTTGGTCAACAAATATTCTCATATCATCATTTATGGATTGATTATGGATCATGACCCAAACTCGAGAAGTTCCGAAAAGAAATGACATAAGTTTTATGACTAGATGCAGCACAAACACCTTTCTGGTTAAAATTCATGCAATCAGGAAGCAACCTCCAAATTCTCCAAGGCGTGGAGAGGTAAGATTTTCTACAAGAGATCCCATGTATATTTTGAGCACAAAACAAAGCAAACGAGAAGAGAAATTGCCATAAATTTCTCACATGTTAATATATTTTGACTCCACCTCATAGTCATCTGTCATCTAGCTTCACTGTTTGTTCATATAGAATGGTTAGCTTCTGTAAACTTAAACCTCTTGGTAGTGACATTGACAACCTCTTGGTATAACTAAGAAAATAACTCTGATACTTAATAATATATAACTTTCGATGTGTGCGCATTTAAATTTACAGATTCAGAGGACATAAGTTAAAATACAAATTGCGAACAAGTCATTAATATTTGAAACACGAAATAAAAATTGTCAACAAAACGAAATGTGGCTTACCTTCAGAAGGGAAACTTTGAAATTGAGAGGTATATCATTCACTGAAGGTATTTTGTACGTCCCAGGCCCACAAGTGTACAGTTTACCGGGTTTAATCCACTTGTGGTCCGCATCGCCCCATTTTAGCTCCTCTAAGGCAACCCAGCCTAAACCTTGCATAAAGGCTCCTTCTATCTATAAACCAAAGCAAATATGTAAGGACAAGCACCCAGTAAATCAATGGTATTCATGATATAATATTAGTTAATATTTGCAATACATTACAACATTATAAAAAACGTACAGAGAGACAGGAACGAGAAAATAAACACATAAGCAAAAACTTAAGAAAACAATATACACTTCAAAAAATTTGTGAAGAATGGTAATCTGAACTCTCATGGCTTTAGTGGACATTATTCTGCAATCCAACTGAATATTTGGCATAAGAACTTGGATTTGCTTTACTATGAAGAAATGTTGATGATAGAGATAAATTCAACCTAGAAGTTACCAAAATATAGTAGTTTACTATGGTAATAATTCATACCTGTCCGATGTCAATTGCTGGATTAAGAGAGTATCCAAGATCCATCACAATATCTACCATCCTTGTATGGAAATCTCCAGTTAAAGTGTCTATCTCAACTTCTGCAAATGCTGCGCCATAGGTGTAGTAACTAAATATGTTTCCCTTACCAATCTTCCAGTCGAAGCCTATATCAGGTGTGATGTAAAAGCCATGAGCAGATAGGTCTATCCGCTCAAAGTGACATGCACGTACCAACTGGCAATTGAAAAATGACATGAAACCTTAGTTTTTTCATTATATATTCAATAAGAATGATGAAGTATCTAGCATGTCAGTAAGTAGCAAGTTGCATTATTCACTTGTTGGTAACCTAATAACTTATTGTAAAACTATCATCATAGTCCAACTTTATTCCAGTTAGAAGGGACCACTGAGAGAGGGAGAGATGAGAGAAAGAGACCTCGGTAAAAGTATAATGCGGATGCTTTCTAGCAACAGGCTTCATGCGTGCCTTAAGTTGCTCGCAAGCATCTAAAACTGCTGCACCGTACATGTCAGAGCTCGCAGAAGCTGCCGTTGATGTTGCATTAGGGACCTAAAGCAACAATAAGATTTCAAAAGTGTATGCCAGAAATATGCATCTTTATCATTCTTTCCAGTAACTAAAAGTATAAATAGAATCTGACTTTATCTGTGCTTGTATCTGATATGAACACAGAACTAAGGGGAATATTGAAGGACGAGGCAGCAATTTGTGCAACTTTTGTGTGTAAACCCTGTCCCATCTCAACACCTCCATGCGTCACTAGTACAGTTCCATCAAGATAAACTTGCACGAGAGCTCCAGCCTACATTCATCAACTTACTCTTCAGCACAATGATCAAGATGCAAGATAACAAAACTTAACAGCCAAATACACAAATATGATTTAATGAAGATAATAAAATTTAGTTAATAAGAAAAACTTTCCACATTTTTCTCTAAGATATACATATGATATGCAGTAACCATTCTGGTCTAAAGATATAGATCACTCAAATATGCTTCAGAAAATTGTCCTTTTCTTCAGTAATATTCTCATTTAACATATTCCGTATTCGAGAAAACAAACTTTGTTAAAAACAAATTTTGTTTAAAAGCAAATTTCAAGAGTAGTACATATACACTTGTTTCCTTTGCCTCAGAATTCATAATTGAGATAATATCACAAACAAGGACAAAGGAGGTTGCTACCTTATCTGAAATTAAATTAAGTGCAAGCCCCAATTGGACATAATTTGAATTAGTAGTGAACATGGTAGCATAAAATTTGCTAGATGGAATTATAAAGGCTTATACCTGGTTTAAGTGCTTAGCTCTAAAGGAGATGCCAAATTTGTTTGGAATCATAGCAACTCCACGCTTCTTCCAGCGATTTCGGATATTAAATTCATTTGCAGCGGCAAGAGCATTCAAAAATTACTTGATGCCTTTAATTCATACCAAACCTGAGCTAACGTACAGTTCTGGAGTTGCTGACCATAGTGTGTCACATATCCTTCCTTATGAAAATTAATTTCCTGATCATTAGACCAGTGGTGTAACATCAGAAACATGATTAACATGACAGTGATTGTAATAACATCGAAACATAATTACAATCTGCTGCCAAAGAACACTTAACCTGTATCTCTTCAGGTCTTCTCCGGAGCTCCATAGCAATCCTTTCAATCCAATTTTCAGCAATAAGCATACTTTGTGGGGCACCAAATCCCCGGAAAGCAGTATTACTGGAAGTATTGGTATAGCAAACTTGCCCAGTGATCCTCATGTGTTGTATATCATAGACATTTTCTGGAAAAAACATTGCACGTTCAAGGATATCAAGGGACAGATCTAATGAATTTCCACCATTATTGTAGATCTCAAGATCCAAAGCCATAATCTTTCCATCATTTGTGAATCCGACCTGGAGCAATTGATATTTGATCAGACAAAAAGAGGGAGAAGAAAAGCATATGTTAAACAAAAGATGTGAAAAATTGAAATAATTCCAATATCCTAGTTATCTATGAATTTTTTTTCTTTGTTAAAAATTGCAAATGCAAACTTGAAAGCACCTTCTAGCTTCAAAATGAATATATATTACAAGAAGGTGCTTTGCATTTGCGACTTTCACAGTGATTCTTGTCATGCCAACTCTGGAGTTCTAATTGGAAAATGCTATGGGATTTTTACTTGCTCAAAGTCCTACAAATCCATCTCGATAGTGCTTGTTCAAGAAGAAAGTTAGTAGATCTTATTTCTTTGATGCATGCCATTTCAGATTGTACTATTTTCTAGAGCAATATGACTTTTACAAGTTATTATATCTCTTGCTACAATAACCTTTTATAAATTGCAGTAAATGAAGAGTTTCCCCTTAATAAAATTATAATTTGCATACTATACATCAACCTGAATCCTGAATCCCTGATTGCATTCATCTATATGGTCAAACTTCACGAGGTTAAGTTTTTGGAATTGCAATCATGGAGCAGAAAGGTCATACCCAAGCCAAAAAGAACTAGATCTTTCTTATACGAAGATCCCAACCAACGCCAAGTTCATATATGAGAAGTTAAATCTTTCTTTTATCTCTCTCATGGAATTTAATCAGGAATAATTTATTCTTGTTATTTTATTATGGAAAATGGGAGACCCAAAAGGACCAAAATACTTCTAACTTGATCCTGTATCAAGAATTGCACGTTTTGAAATTACATACTAACATGAAATGTATAACAATAAGAGATTGTTGTTGTACATTAAAACTGGAGTAATCCAATATGGGGATTACTAAAATGATTCTAGATATCTATAGTTTAACGTTTTTTATTTGTTTTCAGAAAGTAGATTAAGTTTCCTGCATGGAGCAAGGAAACTTTACTGTTACACTGCAGTGGCACTTGTTTAATTCTTTTGCAATATGTGCTCCCAGTTTATCAGATTCAAATGCAGAATGAAAATGATACCTCACTTGTACTTAAATTAGTAAATTTAGGAATATTTTACAACCTGTATGGTACAAATCACAATATTACTTCATTACATAGCTACAGTGATTATATGCCAAATTTGTTTTTGAAAAATAAGGAAATACTTTCACATCAAAATTTGACGCTGATAAATTTGAGCAACAAATAAGTGAAATCCAATTTTTTTGAGTATATTTTTGCACATTGGAAATATTGTCATAACTGATGATCATGGGCTCCAATTGATGTAAAAATATTTCCAATTGAAAGAGCAAAAGTTCAGAATAATGGCACACGTGAAGCTATGGGAAATCTCACACTATAAAAGCAAGAATATATGGAAAAAAGCTGCTAACCTTGTATTTCCCAATGAAACTATGCCTCTGCCCAGTTATTACCATGTCTACATCCCTGTCCAATGTAATTTTCACTGGTCTTTTCAGAAGATAAGCTGGTATGCAGGTTGCAGCAGCAACACAGGAAGATCTTGTTTCTTTCCCACCAAATCCACCACCAATGCGTTTGGTCTTGCAGACAACTTTTGACAATGGAAGACCAAGGACACGAGCCATATAATCCTGGTGCAGTTTGGGTGACTGTGATGCAAAAAGAATGAATATGCAATCATTAGGCAACACCAAAATGCCTATGGATGCATGTTTAAGTTCACTTACAATAGAAGAGGTTTCAAATGAGAAACCAAGAAATCCGTCTATCACAAACACGAAAGATTAGCTAAAGATAGAGAGCTGTAAACCATGTCACTTACAATAGAAGAGGATTTCAAACAAGAAGCCAAGAAATCCGCCTATCACAAGTTCTTCAAGAAATAGAGTTTATATAGTGCTAGCATACGATATAAGATATGCACATTTCAATAGGCAGAGAAAAGGCGTCTTAGATTGGGTACTGCGAAGCCATACGTCTGTGCAGATTACCAAAAATACAGCAGCAAACAAAAAAAAAAAAACCGTGAAATGTATCCCCAGTTGGTAGTGGAGTTGAAATTGATATAAAACTAACAAAGATGAAGAAAACAGTACGATCGAAATGTCAAAAGTATCAGCTGATCACTGTACACAATGATTAAAGGTGGGAAATTCTTGGTTAGAGATGTTCTCCTGGTTTTTGCACCCGGGGGGTGGGATTTGAAGCGTATGAAAAAGGTTAATGCCTATTCAATTCAAAGTTGCTGTTATGTGCAAAACTGTAAATTGCAAAATATTACATGATAAGAACTAGGAAAAAGCCAGGCAGTCAAATTTTATATGAAAACACAGCATAATATAGTTAAATACCTGAGTAGAGGAAAACATATGAACTTCATTTCCACCATCCACTGTCCAAACGAGAGTGCTGTTTGGCTCAAAATAGAAATGCTCTTGTCCTGCTACAGGAATCTCCCCTTCTATGATTTTGTCACAAGCACCTGATCCAAAACACCACTCAACATCTCCTTTTAACAGACACCTTTTGGTATTGGGAAAGAAACTGCCTGAATCAATTGCATCTTTTAAAGACAAGACTGAAGGAAGCTCTTCATATTTAATTTGTACTTTCCTTGACGCAAGCATTGCATTTTCATGGGTATCAGCCACAATGATCCCTATAACCTGCATAACAAATGACAAAAGGTCAAGAAACAAAAATCTTAACAAAATATCTTAATCTTCAGAAAAAATAATCAAATGAGAACATATAAAATTAACACAAAGTTCTTCACCTGGCCAACACAAGTAACAATATCTGAAGCAAAAACTTCCTCATCTTGTATTAACACTCCAATCTTATTACTTCCAGGAACATCTTTGGAAAGAAACAAGCTTATGAAACCAGGTGAAGATTTGGCAAGTGAGTCATCAATAGACAAAATGCGGGCATGGGCCTTTTCACTAAGCAATAGAGCAGCATGCAAGGTATATTGAGGAGTTGGCATGTCATCAATGTATTCTGCCTCCCCTGTCACCTGTGTGAAGCTACCACAGGTCAGGATAACAAACTAGAAAATCCTAATACAACGTTAATTTTGCAGTGCACATTACATGTCGCAATCAATATGATGTTAATTGACAAAAAAGATTTACACCATGACAGAAGAAAACACCCTGTTCTTTTATCACCCAGATAAAAAACTAAATAAATTAATAACTGAAAATAAAAAAGAGTTATCAGACTATTTATTGGGTCTATAAAGCGATCCATGATGTTAATCTATGTTGGCCATGATCATTGCGGACCTCTATGAAGTACAATGTACACAGATTATTTGTATAAAGCAACATCCATGAAAGTTGAAATCCAAATATTCAACAGAACCTCAGATCAGAATATTGAAAAAACACATGTATATGTTTGAACAATGAAAGAACAAAATCAAGAACAGAGATGACCAAAATTCAGAATATGTAGGGTGTTATCTCGAGTTTGTAATGTGAGCTATCATGTGTATCCTCTAAAACAACATCATAACAATGATTCAATGAAGAGACACCTCAGAAATGACACCTGTATCTGGCAAGAATCCGCCTAATAAATGTCAGATACACAAACCACATCCATGCTCTCTCTCTGTCAGATACACAAACCACATCCATGCTCTCTCTCTCTCTCTCTCTCTCTCTCTCTCACACACACACACACACACACACACACACACAAAAGCGCACACACAAGCACACGCAAGAATGCTTCAACCAAAACCAAGAGTAACCCTAACCTAATAATGGATACGACGTGGACATGATAAGGTACAACATGTTAACATGAGCATGACATGATACGACAGGACTACATGCTTGAAATTCTAATGTACTGTATATGGAATAGCAATGACACGTTATGAAGTGTTGTTTCCGAATAAATTTTGCTTTTGGACACAGTCAAATCTCAGCCAGCGTGACAAGCACGCTTCCTAGGTTGTGTAAAGGTGTGTATGGCTCAAAAGGTGCGGATAGGGTACACGTGCTCCTGTGGTGGTAATGAAGAGAAGGTGAGGCGAGCGATGAGTGAGGCTTTCGTCGACTTATGCATGAAGATTGCTTAATTGAAGTTGATGTTCGACGTTACAACAAAAGACAGTTATATGAGCATGCGATCGATGCAATGGACGCAACTTCAATTTGATGCGTGGAGTAGGCTACTTCACTTAAATGATTGACACAATCTGATTACCTTTTATAGGTAGGGACGGTAACAACATTTTTGTCTTAATAAACATGACCGTTGCTTTCAAATTTCAATTAGACCAGATAGGAGTCCTGAGTAGAGTAAGGTTCTATTACTTTTTTGCCCTTTGCTTGAGTGCCCCGATGCAATAGACGCTTTGTATACCATATCTATGGGGGAGGTTATTTCTTTTTGTCAAGTGGAAGGTAGCTTCTGAAGGTTCCTTGTTTGCCTTAAGCCTCAGAAGGGCGTCACGGTGTGTAACCAAACGAACATGGGGATTTTCTTCTTCCATTCTGTGATCAGATCACTCAACTAGATAAGAAGCAAATGAGACCATGTAAGTATGGGCGCAATAGATTAAGAGGTTACTTGCCTTTCCTCGACGTTCTAACGCCTACTCTTTAGGGAATTCATCAAAGGCTCTAAACGAGACCTCTTGAAATCCGTCCTTGAACTCCAACTCATTCTTTCCTTAATGCTGGGAATTACTTCTTTCAGCTACGAGCGAAGAATTGAAGATTAGCTACCAACTAGAAGAACTCCTAACTTCACTAAAGAAGCACTCAAGCTGGTATATTCTTTAGAGATTGACTCCAACAATTACTCAGACTTCTTTCTTCATCGAATCGAGCTATCATTCGATGAGGAGCTTTCCTACTCTTCACCTTAGGTCTTGGCCCTTCGGGAATGCTTGATCACCGAGCCGAGCAGCTCTGTTCTTGGTCTAGAAGCCTCGAAACCCAATATGTTCGTTCGGTCATTTAGCCCTCACTTCATTGAGCAAGGAAAGTCTTATCTATCTTTTTTTCAAGGGATTGCGATTCATTACACCAAAGGTTTTCAATGAACGAGCAGTAGAGAGCGTACCAGATGTTGACGGTGAATAGGTTACCAACTTTCAGTGGACGCGGAGCCAACGAGTATTTTATGGAAGGCGAACAGGAAGAGTCTAAGGGCGAAGGAAGCCTACACTGGTAGAAGCAGTTGTTTCAAATCCTACTCCCGGTTGGCGCTTTCCCTCATTCGACCAAAATGTTCCTGTAGGGATATGTCAAAGCTCACAATCAAAGTGTCCATACTTCATAGATCCTAAATCTACTTGGCAAAATGATGGTGACACAGTGCAACAATCACTATTTTAAATATCGGCCGAGATATGGATATATTATCCAAAACGATACGATAAGTGTAAATTTTTACCGGAATCATTTTGCACCGATATGAGCCGATATATCGTCACGTGACCGATATATCGGTCGATGTCTGAGATGAAAATATCCGATATATCTCCACGTGACGCATTTGAGAAGTTTCTACAAACGCATTTGAGTACTTTCTACAAAAGTAAGTATCCTCTATGAGTCCATGCTTCTAAACTTACTTTAAATAGTTTCATATGATTTATGTAGGCAATCACATATATATTCTCCACCTGGTATGTCGTTCGTATGACGTCCAGTATTTAATACCATATCCAGTATTTTAAATGTCGATCGACATTTCCAAAGTGTCAGCCGACATTTTGTTTTCAAGCCTTCACCGTCACGACACCCCCACCCTCATTTCAAATGGCATTTTGGAAAATGTCGGCCGACATTTGGGAAAAATTTCTAATGTCGGTCGATATTTCAGGAAAAATCAATATGTTGATTGGTTTTAAAAGTTGAAGCAATTGAGAAATTTCTACAATAGGTTAGTGAGTATATGCAAAATATTAAAGTAAGTATATCTATCTTAAACATATTTATATAGTTTTACATAAGTTGTATATATATTGCCTTGATAAGAGTTTTAAGATTACATTATTTAAGACATTTAGGATATATATTTGTTCTCCGTCATGACGCCCGAAATTTACTAAATGATCCTGAAATATCTCCAAAATCTGACATTTGATTACGATAGCTTATATTTTCCTGATATCTGACATTTAAAACACCGACCATATCGTGATATATCACCAATATCCAGTATCTGGTATACAATTTTATCGATGATATATCGCCGATATCTGATATTTAAAACACCGTTTTTAACTAGACCATACAAAACAAATAATAACCTCCTTAATTGAGAATCCACCTCAGTTTGAGCTGGATGCAAATAAGCACTTACTGATGCAACGAATGACACTAGGCTTACTTCAATGCCAAAAAGATGAGTAATAGGCGCGAGGAGGCGTTACTGGTGTCATGGGCGGGAGTAGAGGTAAGAGAAGAAAGCCCTCAGCTTCTTTCATAGAGCATTCTGCTTCTTGATGAACCGAGAATTCTTCGATTTGTTCGAGAGACGGCGCATTGGGCATGAGTAATATAGCAGAGCAAGTCGGAACTGGCCAACCATCCATGGATAGATAAAATCATTAAACATACTTCTTCAGTCACATATAAGTAAATTTAGGGCCAAAAAAATTAAAAATTCAAGTAATGTGCAACTGCTGGCTTGAGAACCTAAATTTGATTTTTCCTAACTTAACTGTATCTATTATATTATAACGCGAATGATGTGAAGTTTGGGATCTCATGTTCGTTTAACAAATAAGTGCAATATCCAAATTCTGCATGACACTTCACTATTTTCAGATTAAGAATATGTGGTGCCATTGACAATTGATGAAGGCACGAGATTTGCATGCACCACATATGCCAAAGGACAAGAAAGATCAAGTTTGATACTCCTGTCGCTAATCCCTCGATATCGAGACCCCTAAAATTTTATTTTAAGCTTCTAGAAGCTATTGATCTTTTAAATGGGTAGTTTGAGGGAGAAACGTGGCCTAATTGTCCCTATGTCTAGCAAGTAAGACGCTTTTTTGGCTTAACATAATGTGCCTAAGTTTGGGTTCTAAGAAGGAAATATAAGCTATGTGTGCGCCTGTGTGTGATTTGATAAAGGCATACATGCTTCTTATGTGTGTCATGATATGAGTGGATTTATTTGTTTTAGTGTCATGTAAATATCTCAAATCTAGAAAAGAAGTAATAGAGAAACGGAGGGCGAGACTCGGCTTTCTAAAGGATTTGGCAAATCTAAGTCCTTTCTATTCAAATCCAATGGTTGGTTATTGAAATATAATTCAGTTCGTTCATCTTCATCTATACCAATTAATTGTTAGGTTTTTCCTATCTATCAATTGGTAGAAACAATATGCTAAAAGTAACTAGATGCTGAGCTCTATACTTTGGATAATATAAATTTAGAATTCAAACAACTAAGGATGATGTAGGCACTTTGAATTCTTTGTTTACCTATTTTGGTTGGAAATGAAACATCTTAGGTTGTTTATCTAACAACTTGCAATTAATAGCTATCCATTTTTCCATTGCGTACTTGGTGGGTTGGAATAAAAACTCACAATCACTCCTTTTTATTATTAGGGAGTTTAAGTGTGGCTCAAGATGAGTGAAGTAGATTTACAAATTGATTAACCCACCATCTAACTTGAATGGGAAAAAATTGGCCCCGAATCCTGTAAAGCAACCAGCTTTCCATGTGTGTAGGAGAGAAAATGGGTACTAATTATATAGGAGGGAATTCCTCTCGTGGCAACTCTAGATCTTGAATCCTGGATTCCTTTCCATGATCAAACCGCTCATCATTTTATCTATGACCTAAAATATAAATGCATAAAAAATCATGTCTTGGAATATGAACCATCCTCGAAGTTAGATCTAACAACTTGCTATTGACAGTTTGCATTTTGTTGCCACTGCCCATTATATGGGATTGAATACAACTCACAATCACTTTTTTTTATTATTAAGGATTTAAATGGTGCAGCTGAACATGAGTAGAGTAGACTTGCAATTTGAAAACCCACCATCGAATTTGAGTGAGAAAGATTTGGCTCCAAATCCTTTCTAATGGAGCCAAGTTTTTGTTACGTGTGTGCATGCGCTTTGTGTGCAAATGGGTATCAAAAATGGGTATCAGGCGCCGTAAGGGGGAGTTTCCTTTTGTGACACTTCTAGATCTTGATTCTTTTGACCTCCTTTTTGCATTATCCATACAATGCATCATGTTAACCATGGTCTAAAATATAAATGAAAAAAATCATGTGATTTAGACATTTTATGCCCGTGGATGTAGTACTTGCATTTTTTTTTTTGGTTAAAATCCAACCATATGCTGGTCACTTGATGCATTGTGAGAGGCTTCTAAACAACATGATTTTCAACTATACATGTTTTAGGGAATAAAAATAACTTTGCGTGGTGGATCTCCTAGCTAAGATATTAAGAGTTTTGAGTGCTATTGGAGGAAGGAATACTTCTGTTTCTTTGGTGTTCTTGACCTCGGTCGAATTGATTGTTCTCCTAGTTATAGCTCAAACCTCTCCCTCTCGGCGTGTGTGCATGCATGTGCTCGTGGCAGCCACTTTTTTCCCCGTTTCCTTTTCCTTCTTTCTTTTTTTTTTTTGGTGGGGGCGGGTGGGGCTGATGTGCAGTGGTTCTTTCCCTCAGGCTTGGAAGGTTTATAGGTACAACTCTAACATTATGGCTTATGTTGCAGGCCTGTCAGTTCACCTAATTGGAGTAATCAGCCAAGTCAACCGGCTAGTCTTTCATTCATTATGAATCCCCAAAGATTGTGTCCTGTTGCAGATAGTAGCACTCACTGTTTTAAATATTAGCTGATATACCGGTATATCGGCCGAGATACCGGCATTTTATCCAAAACAATACGATAAGTGTAAAATTTTACCGGATACCGTTTTGGACCGATATGGGCTGATATATCGCCACGTGGTCGATATATTGACCGATATTTGAGATGAAAATATCCAATATATCGCCACTTGACGCATTTGAGTAGCTTCTATAAATACATTTGAGGAGTTTCTACAAAATGTAAGTATCCTCTATGAGTCGATGACACTAAACTTACTTTAAATAGTTTTATATGTTTCATGTAGGCAATCATATGTATATTCTTCATCCGATATGATGTCCGATTTGATGTCCGGTATTTAGCACCATATCGAGATATACCACCCGGTATCCGGTATATAATTTTACCGATCGATATATCGCCGATATCCGATATTTAAAACACTAGCAGCAGCAGGGACGCAACCATGAGATACAAGTTAGATTCAGTAGAAACACGATTATAAGAAAATATTCAAATTCTAAGACCCAGGTATGGCATGGATGGAGAAGGGAAGCAAGAACACTATGCTTAATCCAAAATCACCATCTCCAATTGGAAACTGAACCTAAAACTGACTTTAATGCATTCATCCAAAATATCCAAGAAGCAGCTACGATTTGGCTAGTTGTACTTACTACTTAGTAGATCCAAATGTACAAAAAACTTTATTGAGTAGATTTAAAAATACTCATTTTTGATCCTGAGATTGAAAAAAGTGAAGCAGTTCCATCTTATCCTTCCTGTCAACTTGCTCTTCCTACATTATGCAGTGATCACTACAATAATGCTAGGTCTTATTTATTAACATTGAAAGTACAAACATCATGAGGCAGATGGAAGTCCTGTGACAACATTCAAATATCTCCATAGAGAGGTTCTATGTGCATGTATTAGGTCAAGATTTGTTGCATGTTTTCGGCATTTCTATATAGGTAGGTTATCTTGTATTGTTGCAAGTTGAAAAGATACATTATAAGCAATAGCTATGTGACATTTGCATCCACGTATTTCTAAAATAATTAATCTCCGTACTCATGTTGGGATTTCATAAAGTCTAAAGTCATTATATACTACATCAGAAAAGTGATGTTCATATAGAATGTGAGTAGCATGAGCAACCGACCTTAAAAAAGATATCAGTTGCACTTCATATGATTTAGTCAACAGACAATAATTTGCTAAAAGTTGTATTTGAAATTAAAGATATTGACTAACCATCAATGGATTGATTGTATCTTCACACTCCTCATCTTATATGTGACTTCTTTGAGTGCCTTACCATTCATCTTGAAGATAAGAGACTATGATGAGTGTTAAAGTAAATCTCCATCAACTCTGAAGAAGTACATATTTATTGATATTTAAGAAACTACATGATACAAATTACATAAATCCATGAAAGTGTCTCCTTCTATAGACCATGTAATACTAAATCCTATTCTAAATATGAATCCGAATATTATTTCTATAATATAATATACCTGATTAAATCTAACAATGAGATTGAAATGTTTTGACCAGTCCTAATAAAAGAAAATAGCTTGGAGAAAAGTGAAGAGCTTGTAATTGTACATAGCCCCCCACACCGACACCCAGCCACCCAACAACCCACCCACCAAACAACAAAAACCCCCAAAAGGGAAAAAAAAAAAAGCACATACACAAAGAAAGAAAAGAAGAAGAAGAAGCAGAAAATGAAAAAAAGAATAAAAAGGAACCAAAAAAGAAACCCTGAAATTAAAGGATGGATGAAGATGGTTAGCTCATGCAAAATATTACTTAGGCAAGAGTGGGAAGACAGATGATATGAAGCCTAGAGTATAAACATAACACACAAGCAATATGAGGGCATAGGTAATAGCAGGCCCTATAAAAAGATTCAATAAAGGTTTCACTGTTAACCAAACATCAAACAACTACAAGAACAAACAACAGTAACAACAGCAGCAGCAACAGCAACAACATAAGAGTTGAACTACAAAATTTCCATCAAGTTTCAAAAAGTAAACTTAAACACTTTTTCCACCACACATTAATCGATGGACCACTATTAGTGTATTCTCTAGTTACCATTCAATTCATTAAATTTTGACCCTCCCATATCCTAAAGGCAAACAGAGGGTGGGAGGCGTTAGAATATACTTTTCTAGACTTTACTAAAAGTTTGTAGTCCAACTCTAACAATAATATATATCTGCTAACCTGGCACCTAAAGTACTGAATCAATGATGGCTGTGATGAAACTATAATAGGACCAGATATACAATTATGGGGAAAATGTAGCAGACAGTTTCAGTTTGTAGAAGGGACAGAAGGACACTGAGGATGGTAGGCCTGATTAATAGCTTCTATGTAACTCCTTGATATCACCCTGTATTTTATGGAGATGCACTTAAAAAGAACAAGAAGAAAAGGCGTGCAAGCCAGAGGAAGGCCTAGAACTAGTAGCAAGAAGGAAGACAGGATAACCTAAATTGGCATAATCAAAACATTACACCAAAATACTAAATCAAGAAATAACAACACACCTGTAGTTTTGATGAGAGATGAATCATGGGTAACCCAACAGCTGTTCCATGTCTTACTGCCTCATAGCTCTGACTTCCACAAGAGGACGGCCGGGAATAAGGTTGTATAGCGGATTGATAGGTCATGTCTATGCCTTCCAATAGCGACCCTTTCTCATTCATTTGATGTGTAACCCACAAGAAAAATTTGAAAAGAAACTTGAAACTAAGGATTTACGGAATTCAACCATCCCTCCTGGTGCATCATCAGTGAGAGAAATTTCCTCCTCCAGCATTTGCAGAGCATCAGGAATAATCCTCTTCTCCCAATTCATTCCCGTTATAAGTCTCTCAGTTTTCAATGCGGCAAGAGAAACCGGGGCCACTCCACCATACACAATAGAAACATCATCTACTGCCCATCTCTCACCATCTTGTACAAGAAATACACGCATTCCAGCATTTACAAGAGCGATATCATCCTCTCTTCTATGTGCCTGCTTGAACTCTTTCACAAACTCAAATGGTCTGGTCCACGGTAAGAAAACTGAGAGTAATATTTCATTTTCTGCCAGATCAACTTTTCGGTATCCAAGGAAGAAATCTTTTGCAAGAGTAGTTCTTATGTTCCCCTTGCAATCAATCATTTGGAACATTGCCCTAGATGCCATCCATAATGGATTCAAGTCAGATATTGGGCTAGCAGTGCAGATATTGCCACCAACAGAAGCAACATTTTTTATCTGATTTCCAGCAAACCATCTTAACTGCTCCAAAATGGCCTTGCATGATGATGTTTCATGAGCCTTGCGCTCTGAAATAATCTTTTCAAGGAACTGTGCAAGTTCTGTCAGTCTTACAGATGCACCAATATCCAAACCATCTTCTTTTATGCACAGCTTATTAAGCTCAGGTACATGTGTGACAGATACCAGAACCTTATACTGGGCATGCTTAAACTTCATTTCAATGCCTACCTCAGTATTACCAACCACTAGTTTTGCCTCTGGATAACATGACTTCAAATCTAGCACCTCTTGGAGGCTTAAGGGTCGGTACCACCTGATCCCTGCAGATCCATACAAACTTAATGAAATATTATTTCTCAAGAGAAGCTCCGGTGGGAAAATAAGCTCCTTGTCACCATAGAAGCTTCCATCAGTTTCACTATGTGAAAGAGGCCTATGCTGACTGCTACAATTTACTGGATCAATTGAACTGTTAACATTGTTAAGCGTGCCTCCTCCACAAGAACATGGTTGCCCACTCGACGGGCAAATGAAGGTGCCAGTTGACAAGTTTTCTGGAGATGAATTGGTGTATGAGGAATCATCAGTCTTAGCAAAAGCTCGGAAAGCATCAACAATTGGTCTATAACCAGTGCAACGACATAAATTTCCAGCAAGGCTTTCTTCAATCTGTTCTGCACTAGGCGGCATTTTGCTTGACCTCAATAGTGCATACATGGACATAACAAATCCTGGAGTGCAAAATCCGCATTGTGTACCATGAGCTCGGGCTAAAGATTCCTGCAATAATGAAAAGGTAAGCATCGACGTTTTACAGGATTCATATGTGCACAAAAGTGTGTTGCACTAATCAACCATAATGATCAAGAAAGTAACAACTCAATAGTAGTAAAATAGGAGGAAGGTACTGATTCATAAAGAAATATACCTTGCTAAATTACGTTAGAATGACCGGAAGAAATACAGAAAAAAATGCAAACTAAAGAAGCAGACCAGTATCACATTTACTTTTAAAGGAATAAAGACCTGAAAAGTCATGTTATATGTTTATTAGAGGAAAGAAAAGCCGCACTGTGTGATGTTAATACATGGACAAACCATAAGAAGTGCCTTAAAAGTATAATGTACAGTTAGCGGCACAAAGGGCCCCAAAATGCCAACATCATCACTTTGATTCAATTTCTCCGAGGACTCTCAGGTGGATTTTGTGTTTGGGTATGAACGACTCATCCGTCAGGTGATATCCTAACTTGAGTTGAATTGTAAATTGTTAAATTATTTGCAACTACTATTGGATTGCAATAACATGTTGGTGAATTGTTAGTTACTTCTATCTAGTGGTTGTGTCATTGTTTGTCATTTTTCATCATGCATTTTGTTGGCATTTAGAACTTGAACTTTTTAGAATATTTTTTTATTTTCGCTTAGCACATGTATTTAGCTTACTTGAGTCTTGGAAGTTGCACTGCATCTGCAATATTGTTTGACTTGCATTTGTGTCTAGATTGGTGCATATTTTCACATAAGCCATCACTCATTAGTATAGGACTTGTACTAGAGAACACAGTAGTTGTGCCCATAATTGACGTACTAGGAAAGAGAAAATCTCTTAGATTTAAGCTAGAAGATCCTAAATTTGATGGTTACTCTGATCCTAGTGTTTTTAGTGATTGGCTAGCTAATATGAAATGTTACTTTGACTGGTATGAGTTTCTCAAAGCCACTAGAATCCTATTTGTTAGAAGAAAACTCTTGGGGTCAACTAGAACTTACTGGGATTCGATAGTGAGAGATTACGTGAGACATATTGCTGTCATAGAATTTTGGAAGGAAATAAAAGAAAAGCTTAAGAAAAAGTACCTTCTCGAATATTATAAGAACCGTTCTTAGACCAGTTACCCAACCTCCGTCAGTGTGATATGTCAGTTCAAGAGTATATAGCCAAATTTGAGGATTTAACCCTACATTGTGATGTAAGAGAGCACCATTCTCAAGCTGTAACTAGGTTTGTTTGGGATTTAAGGTCCAAAATAAGGTGTGTTATAATCACTGCCTCGTATGATTTGGACACCATTGAAGAGGCTTTTGATGTTACCTTAAAGATGAAAAAAGTTAGAAAATCCAAAGCCCGATGTTCTAAATGTGAGGAATATGGACATTATGATTATCAGTGCCTCTCAGAGAGTCAACAAGTTAGAATTGTGTCAAGTGATAATATTGACGATTCGAAAGTTGTTGAGGATGTCAACATTCTTCCTGAGATTACTAGCATTATCGAGGATACACTAGTTAATTCTGCTACATCGACTGTTGAGGGGGTTCATGTGTCTTCTGATAGTAACAGTAATGATGTGAATGCGATAATTGAGTCAAATATACCCGCAGTGCCTAGTAAGTCATTCAAGTTCCCTTATGCTGATTATGGATTTATGATCGTTCATGCTGAGTTAATTTCTAGTAAGTCATCTGAATTACTTATCATGATTCAACAGATGATTTCTGATGTTTCTTCTTTTACTAGTTGCTTAGAGTTTGTGCCTAAGTCTCGTATACCACGATTAAAGGGGTTAAATGTGTGTCATCCTAGGCATCCCATATATCTTTTTTTCTCATCGATAGGAGTTATGCCTAAAGTTCCTACTGTATTACACATAATGATAATATCACTAGACAGTTAGCAAATTGCGATGACAATTATAAATTTTTTGTATATCCATATAGTATATTGCAGGAATTTATGGTTGACGGTGAGGTAATTGTTACGAGCCACTCGAAGATTGTGAGGAAGTCACACACTTGGCGCACATGTTTTTCTAAAATTTTGAGGAGGTTTGCTCCCATGACTGACGAGTTGGACATCCTATGAGATCTTGGTATCAGCTCTATCTTTAGCAGGCCTCTGTCTGCTATTGGTGCCTTGATCGAAATACCATCTTTTACAGCTGATTCGTCACGGAGGCCAGCTCCACCTTCATCACCTTGATCTCGATGTGATGTACTAGCGTTGATTCCTCAACCACACTATGTCTCCATTGAGATGCTTCGTGAGGAGAGCCCCCATTCGACAGGGTGGAGCTTCTCCCACCCCGAGAGAAATGATAAGGACATCACACCAGTGCTAGTTGTCTTTATGTTTTAATTTATTTTTGTGTTTAATTATTTTTTTTTGTTGTGCCTTTAGTATCACATCGATTACATCCAGGAACTGAACATTTGTAAAGCCTATAAATAGGCTCCAAATTTCTTTTATTAGTAGACAATGATAAATTAAACTTTTTCATTTAAAATTTCATGAGTCTTGAGTTCTTAAAATTGGGGTGTGAAACTCATGATGTAAGGGGTGTGAAGCCCATGGTGCAAGGGGTGCGAAGTCCAATTTATCCACTTTTTCTTAAACCCTAATTCCCATTTTCTTGTTCTTCTTCCAAAACTCTAATTCTCAATTTTCAATTTGAAGATGATTGTGATCCTCCCGTTTTACATCAAAGGTTAGATGCTCCTCAAGCAACTTGGGTTAGCCAGGGTCATGGAATCTCCATAATCATAACATTGAGCTCTAATTCATAGAGATGGCAGGAAGAAAAGAATAAAATCCCCAATTCAATTTAAATAATCTGCTGCTATGTGTCACGAAGAGCCCAAGCCACACTGCAAGGAACCTCATTCCTCTTACAGGCAGTCTCGACACTACATCCTCCAAGGACAAGACACATGAAACATGATACACAATGAAAACTTTGTTATAAAGAGGATCATATCCAGTCAATGTCAACATGCTTTATTCCTTTCCCTAAAATATTGACAAAACAAGCAACATGTGGACAAGCTATAAAGCATGGACACACACATATGGACATGGTACAAACACAGACACGCAATTCCTTATAAGTAGGACATTGAACATAATGTCATGACACTAAAATATATATTATTAATAATAAGAGTCCATATATACATACATGCTCCGTCATATCCTAGCATCCAATAGTCCATACACATATTTTTAATAATATAATAGCATACAACGATTACATATATGCTAAACTTTTAAACTATTATGTACTTGTGACTTTGCAAAAAAAATTGGTCTTGGTTGTTCAACTCTCTGTAAAATAATAGTTCGATATATCTCACTTTATGTTAAAACATATTTAATCTTCTCATAGTTTTCTACAAATTAAAACTTCTAACAATATTTTTCACTTAAGTATAATATATATTCTTTAAAACATAAAAAAGTAATAAATACCTCAAATATATATTGTGAACAGTGTAAGAAAAATGTAGAACATGTGCCCAAGAAGTGACTGACAAATATCCTAAATTCAAGAAATATATAATTGAGACAAGTTTGAGGAGTGTCTAAGGAATGTTCAAGGAAGTGTCGTCATCCAACGCGGGTGTTGGCATGTCTGGCACAGGTACAACTTCAAAATAGATGTACTCATACTGCATAGCGGATAAGTCAAAGGCATGTAAACTTTTCTTCAATTGTCTCATCCATCTATATTCTCTATCAAATGGGCATAATGGTGGAAAAAGTACGTTGAGCTTTGGATGTCAAAAGAAAATAACATCGCACAATGATTTTGAATGGTCAACCCTTTCGTTTTGAAAGCACACAACATGCTTGATGTGTTCTTTTGTGGATGCATAATGTAGTAGTGGACTATGATTACTGTATTATTTGTTTGTTGGTGCAAATTGTCCTATGTGTTCTTCCCTCTAGGCCTAAGGTTTGTTCTTTGGCCCATCAATCATGCGCTGACGCATCGTGGCATTCTTTAAATTACCGCACCTTATTCTTCATTTACTTGCCAGAGGGCAAAAATATATGTGAATCATTTTGTTATTTAGTTGTTTTTGTTGTTGACAAATTGTTATTAAAAAAAATTTAAATTGAAATAAAGTTTCCTTCATTAATTATTTGTTTACATGTATTGGAAAGTTATTTTTCTTGGGGATAGATGTCTTCTTCTCAACATGTAGGCATCGTTTCTGAAACTTAAGTATTTTGTAATTGTTCATAAGTTTTAGCTGTACTGCTGTTTTTTCTAATTAATGTAGTTTCTGTTGGGTTTGGTGACTCGGATCCACTTGAGCAATTAAAGAGGAATATAGCAAGAGATAAAGATACTTTGGTCGCACATCGATAAAAATAGAGACAGTAAAGTGTTCAAATATGCTTGGATCCTAGACTTAAATAGGTTCACCTTTTGGGTCACATGGATTCTAAACATGTTTAACACTACCATTTAATTAGTGGTTCATTGTTTAAAAAACTGGTATCAAATCTAAAGATGGATTAAGTCTTATTTGTGAATGCATAGTGCTACAAGAGTTTGTTGAAAAATATTTGTAAGCTCAAGGTGAAATTTAGTCAACTTGAGTAACGAAAAAACGCAAATGGGTGCTAAATGGGTGAAGACTCGAGTCAAGTTGAGATACTAGAGCATGAGAATTGGCTCGGGTTGAAGACAAGGAACTAGAGCTGAAAAGGGGAGTAGGCTCAGGGTGAAGTCCATGTATTGGAGCCAAATTGAGATTTAAGATGGGCTAGGAGTAGATACAATTCAAAAATAGTTTGACCGAGTTTGAGCCGAGGTGGAGATTGTTGCGATTGGATTCCAGAGAAGGTGAAGATTGTTGGGATTTGGTGACACAAATTCACTTGAGCGAGTAAAGAGGAATATAGCAAGAGAAAAAGATGGTTTAGTACCAGATCTATTAAAAGAAAAGATGGTTAAGTGTTCAAATATGATTGGATCCTAGTCTCCAACATGGGTTTTCCTTTTTGGGTTATATGGATTCTAAGCATGTTTGACACCACTATTTCATTAGTGAGCTCATTGTTGTAACAGTTGAACCTATTATATGGCAGTTCTTGAGCTTTGATTAGAGGTTACCAAGTGAATGTTAGGAATGCTGAATGTGGGTCCACTTGGTCCAGGGAATGCTATTACTTTTACCAGTCAATTCAATGATTTTCGGGGAGGTAACCACTAACTGAGCATATAAAGGGGATTCCTAAAACAGTGCAGAGAGGGCTGGGTGGGCTGTGTAAAATAGGAGGGAGTTGGGTTAGGGCTGGAGCCTGGGCATTTATAGGCACTTCGTCCCTCAATTTTACTGACTAAAATTATCCACACTAAGAAGAAATCATCCACAAAGCTAATAAAAAGTTGAAGCCATCCACATAAACACAAGAAATCTTATCTTAGTCCAACAATCTATGAGGATAATTGGTATACCTCAATTGAGAGATAAGACTCATCTCCAACAATCTCCCAGCAAAAATACCCTCAGTGCATGAACCCTGAGCCCTTCTACTTGTCTTCGACCTGCCAATTGCTTGTGTCTAGTGTTCATCCCCTTACTGGTGCTGAGCAATGAGGAATCCAACGAAAATGCCATCATCTCTGTAGTTCTATTTCTCTCTTACTCAAAAATATTGAAGGAAAGTCGGTCCCTAAAGACTCAATTGAATGACTCCTCACAATTTACGAAATACTTCAGGGTTTCTAGGCGCAGAAGTGAGAGATTTGAGAGGGGATGGGGAGAATGGAAAATTTCACAAACCCCCTGACTTGGGTGGTTTTGCACTGATACCACATAAAAAAAAATAGTTTTTTTTCCTTTTAGAAACTCTATATTTTAATTTATTCTTGGAGTCAAAGTTATAAGATTCTGCTTTAAAGAATATAAAATTTTGAGACATGCAGTTTAATTAATACAAAAATATATTTTATGTTCCTCGTGCTCATCAATCTCTCCGAGATAAGTTGTTCGATAATAATTTACCAATTATCATGAAAGAAATCCTCACTAATTTTTTGAGCTAGAGGGAATAACAAAAATAATATTAATGAAATAGACAAAGAGTTATTTTCTAAAAAAAATAGTGAGTATTAAAATTAATATTTACCTGGATAGGATGCAAGCCATTTTTGCAACTCCCAACACCTTCTATTGTAATTACGTGCATACCTTCAACAGAATACAGTGGTGCTAAACATGCATTGATTGCATAATGCCTACAGAGATTCTTATAATTTGTCATTGTTATTTTTTCAATTGAAAAAAGTAATGAATTTTCTGTTTAAACTACAATCTATCATTTACAAATAAATATTATGTACTATAACATCTAAACTGTAAACTATTCTAGGTCAGATATACAATCAACTTGAACAAATGAATCAAAAATATATACAAATACAAGCATAGAGCAATCAATAATCTTTTGGTTATATAAAAAAATGTCATATAATTATGTTTATATATGAAATGGAAAATAAGATTGCTAGGTATTCATATACAAAATAAAGTCTAAATTACAAATCTTCAAATTTCTCACATGAAGTATTATTAAGCTTTCATTGTCATTACTTCTAACACAAAATATCAATAGTGCTATTTTATATTGAATCATTTCAGTGTCCCCTTTTAATTTCACTGAATTGATGAAATTCTAAAAGTACTCTAATACGTGAAAAAATATCACTAAAACTCTTTTTATCAAAAAGAAAAATTGAATGAAACTTCAATAATAAAATGATACATGATCAATTTAAGTGAAAGCAAAGGTAAAGTTTGATATAGATATAGGATGAATTATATGGCAATAGTCTACATAATATAAAAAAAAAATTGAGATATTTACGAACTAAGTTATAAGTGTACATAAGTTAAAATTTATTTATTTTACTGATAAAATATTAGTCAAATTTTTTACATAACTGAAGATTACAAATAAATATTATTGAAATATAAATCAAAGAGTACGTTAGAAAATTTTATTATTTATTTTCATTCACTTATCTTTTATCTATTTATGACATAAGTCTTTTGAGGGGATCGCAATTTGATTGATGAACTTTCATTCACTTGGCCAGCTGATGCATTGTGCAAATAGAGAAAGAAAAATTTTGCTTAGTATTATAACTTTTATCTAATGTTCAATTTTATATTCAAATTTTTTATTAACTTATATTTATTATTTTTATCACCGCCATGTCATTCTTACATGGTTCATACTTTTCAAAGAAAACTTTATTCATAGCTTATTTTTGACATGACGCTACTCAAATTAAAATTTATTTAATCACCATTTAAATTAAAATTTGTACAATTAATAATTTTACAACTAAATTAATAGAATTCTTATATTTTTTCAGTTGTTTGATAAAATGCAATAAAATTTACTTACCATGTTATTTTAGCTATACCTATATTTTCTTTCATCTAAATATCTCAGTAAAAAAATTAATTATTGTACTTACACATGTTATCAAGTAATAAAAAATCTAAAGATTAAATAATGAATACTTAATGCATTGATAGAAACATAGCAGCTAATATGACATTTAAGATAAAAGTATTAAAATTATCAAAAAGAAATGAAATGATATGCTCTTCGTAATAAGAAAGAAAACTGGATTTATAATGTTAACTAATGAACATGTAAATTATAATGTTTATTATCAAGATAAACCAAAAAAATAGACTTACATTGTCCTTCTTAGCTGTGTATCATACTTAGATATCATTACTGTGCAAGCGCCACAACCACCTTCACCGCAACTTAATTTTGTTCCGGTCAAACCTATGTCTGCATTTCAAATAGTAAATATGTTAATATTTACCGTTTACTCTTCTTATTCTTCTTTTTAATTCTACAAATATTTACAATACAATTGATTTTTTTTAAGTTTAGTTCATTGTTATGAATTAACCACTAAATAAGAAACAGTTTAAATTTCTCTTGAAACCACAAAGTTTGAAGCATGGGTATAACTAATTGCATTCAAGATAATCTTAATTAGATTTTTTGTATCAAAATATTATATAATTTGTAATGGTGATGTCTATTATAAAAGTGATACATAGTAATACATGAATGCATTTGTGTGTAAGTTTTGAGTAATTTATACAAAACATATCATATTTGCTCAATCAGTATAAGTATAAAGATTATTATACATCCAAAACACACACACACACACATATATATTATATACATTCTTGCTGCATATATATATATATATATATATATATATATATATATATATTATATATATATATATATTCTTGCTGCACGCAAATCCATGCATATGTGCGCGTGCACGTATTTGTGTATGTATGAGTATATATATATTTTTTGTGTGTGTCTATGTGTATGTATGCATATAATATTATAATGTACCTTGTTTTGTCTAGTTTAATATTTTTTAAGTATTTACAAAAAATGGTTTTGTCTTACAATATTACACAATATTTTTAGTTCAAAAACTTTAGTTTAAATTGACATAACTTATACTAGATAATATATTACTAAAAATCATAAATCTTAAAAGTTATTTAAATAAATAAGTTTGAACCTAACCATCTAAAATGAATAGTTAATAACAATAAGAACAATATTATTATAAGAATACAGACAACTCAATATATATGTCACATCATGTAATATCTTTTTTCGATAAAAGTAAACATTATCAATAAAAGCGTTATACCATAAGGTATTAAATGGAAAAATAACAAAAATTGCACATATTTTCTTAGCAGCATAGGAAACACAATAGGCCATACTTTGAGAATATATCTTTCATCAACGTAAGATGTGATATTTTATGATTTTCATCTCTAAACTTTGTCAGTACATTAACTCACTCCTTTCTTGATATGCTATTTAAATCACACGTCTTTGCCTATTTTGAAGTTAGATTAAATTATAAGTAATATTAACTAATCTATAAGATGATCAATTATATTTAATATTTTAATCTTTTAGATAAAAAAGATATTATGCTAGATTTGTTGAATTGAAAAAACATATATTAGAAATAACAAGTTTAGATCACAGTATTTTATAAAAAAAAAATTCACTACAAAAGAAAAGTTAGGATCTTGATAGGCCAAGAATGTCTAGCAGCCATGAAATTACACTCGTTTCAATCGAGATTCATATAAGAGTAAAACATGGATGAAAATAGTCATTATCATTATATGAAAGAATACCTCTTAGATATTGAAGGAGAGTTATATGAGCTAGCTTATCTGGCAACACCCGACGAACACCATTAACATACAATATCGCTTCCTTCAACTGGTCTACTGTTGCTATGGGCTCCTCATCTATGGTGATTGAACCCATCTCTTTCTGTAAGGAGTTAGATAAAGTTGTAGAAAAAGTACAAAAGATTATACAGAAAATCTTATATAAGCATTTTTGAGAGATATGTGTTGTTGTGTGGAGAAGTGTACATGATTTTGGGGGGATGTATCAAACAGAAGGGATGTATCAAACTAAACAGTCAAAAAGAGAAGTTATTATAAGAGTTGGCTGTGTTTCCATGTTTTGAATCACATATTCTTGTTAGACTTATTTTTGTTTTAAAGTTTAATTTATTTTGGGCCTAATCAAGTCAATTGGATATTTGCACCCACCCACTTAACCTATGTTGTTTGGCCCAATAAAGAATTGTTCAAACCTAATGGTTTGGGTCTAGACACGTTTTCAATTACACTTAGCCATGGGTGTATTTAAATTAGAATGTGAGACTCATCTACACGTGTGGAACTCGTGTTATAAATCAAGGGCCTACATCTATGATGAGTTGAACTGGGGTTCTTGATGCTATATATACCATGAGTAGGGTTTCCTCTCCACCAACAACAATAACCATCTCTCTTGGAGGCCTCTCATCTCCTCTAAGGATAAAGAAGAGAACTTGGTGGCTGGAGAGAAGAATCCTCTCCCTCAACTCCGGCGTCTTCAAAATCGTGCAATCTTCGGCATCCTCGTGATGGAATCAGGTATGCTTAAAACCTTACTTCCCTTTGATCATGATAAAGAGGCTAACAGTATATGTGTAGATCTTGTATGGAATAAATTTAGATCTAACAATTGGTATCAAAGCCTCCTCTTTATCAGATCATCGGGATATAAAGTAATAACCTTTTTGATCTCGTTTTATGAAAATTATGAATCTTTGTATTTAATTCAATAAAAAAAAATTTTTTTGTATCTCAAATAATTGAATTAAATTGGAGATGATTAAATTAATTTCATGTATATATATTTTTTATGGTTTAAATCTGTGCGTTATTATGTTTTTCTGATTCTTTTAAAAAAAATTTTTTGCATCTGTATGGACGCATGCATGCAAGACTTGCATGCATGCGGCCAGATTTTTCAAAAAAAAAAATTGACATGGCCTACATGCATGCAGACATGTGTCTGCATGCATGCACATGTAAGGCAAACGGATGGCTTCTTGTGAAGAATAATTTTAAAAAAAATTGGTTAATTATTTTGGGTTTTATGAATTAACTAAGATTATGAGATTATCTACGATTCTAGTATTTAGAGATAGAATTTTACTCTAGTAAGGAAACCTACTCCTAATTAATCTCATATTAAATTTCAATTGGGATGGTTGAGATTGATTTGGATTTTAGAATTGAGATAGAATTCTAATCTATTAAGGGTATTTTAGGGTAGAATTCTACTCAAATAAAGAGACCTAATCCCAATCAATCTCACATAAAACTAATTGGGTTTTATTCAGTTTATTTAAACCCGGCCCAATAAGAAAGGAAACCAATAACTTAACCATTGTGGGTCGGGTCTGATTCAGACCCGATAAGCACTGCAAACTCGTTTTGCGAATAGAAACTTCAATTAGCCGTTACGGGCTCATACAACCTCTGTTTTGAGCATGTAAATAGCCGTTTCGAAGCTCTTGACGAGCACTACAGTATTAAAAAGAAATATACATGACAAAATAGCAGTTAGTTGACATAAAGAAGGCATTAAAGTGTTTATTTATCATGATTATGTGTACCCTTACATGCTTCCGCTTCATTAATATTTATATTATTGCTTATATTGTCTAGCATAATGAATATTGATGTGTACTACAGTTGATAACATATAGATAAAGATATATACATGTTCAAGTTAAAGAATTTATAAAAGAGCTTATTTAATTGCGTATGTAGTTCATGCGGACAATAGCCGGTCCAAAGGAAGACTATTGTTTGGCCGAATTATGTACGGTGTCGGATACTTGATGTGGGTAATGCAAATGAGAGAACCTTGATGTGTGATAATCGGCCCAAAGGAAGGTTGTCATACTATTGGCCCATATTTCATTACCCTCATCAACTAGTCCGATGGCGGAATAAGAATCCAGATGCATAAATTTGTGTGGCCCATGCGTGTGGCAATCGGCCCAAAGGAAGGTTGTCATTATGGCCGGGTCATTATATATATTATATGGCCAATATAGATTACTTAAACTTTGGGACCAATCCTATAAAGTGTCAGTCGGCCTAAAGGAAGGCTGTTCTCTTACATAGGACCTAAACTTTAGGATATCTATATTGGGCCAGTACAGTGTTGGCATATAGAGACAACTTGTTCTGAAAGTTTAACCGGCAGCTCTATCGGTTAGACTGGTTGCATTTTCTTAAATCATTTTTATGGCTATTACAGTAGAATTTTATTAAATGCAATGTTTATGTTAAACTGATGAGAAATTGTACACTTATGTAGTTTAAATTGAATGGTACAAACTTTAAGAAGTGATAAGATCACGAAAATGATCGTTCTTGAATTCATGCACCTAGAGTACACCTTAAATACTGATGGATCTCTACTATCACTAATAAAAGTTCAGTAAAGAAAAGGTCAATTATGATAAGTGGGAGAGATCTTACAAGATGTGTCTAATGGTCATAAAGTACACTATTCCTATAACTATTAGGGGTTTTATGCCTGATAAAGTCAGTGCTCACTTAGCATTCAGGGTAAACTTCTAATTAAAAAAAAGGAAAGTGAAACTAAAGGGAGGAACATAAATATCACTACAGTGGCTGATCCTAAGTAGTAAAAGTGCAGAAAAAGTAGCCTAAGGTCATTGCATACTTTTTCTGTAGAAAGTAAGCCACCTCAAGTAGGAATACATAAAGTATCAGAAATGGCTATTTAGCGGGTATATCTCATATTTATGTTTGTTCTGAAATTAATTTAGCTTTAGTGTCACTTTATAAATTGTAAATAGATAATTCATATAAGCGATTCAATGCGAACTTCCAAACCCAAAGGAGGCCCAGCCCAGTTGAGTGATACGTATACATGGGTGATGAAAATAAAGTTGCAATTAAAGTTGTTGGAGTTTGTAGGCTTAAATTAGATTCTGGTTTTTGTTTTAGTTTTGGATGAGACTTTATATGTACCGTCCTTTTAGGCGGAATCATATTTCTATTTCATTTGTTAGACAGATCTTATTTTACTGTCACTCTTGATAATAAAATGCTTAGTTTACTTTCTAAATCTAAAGTTGTTGGTACTAGAATTCTGATTGATGGCTATATAAATTGAAACTTCATGCTTTATATACTGAATCTCTATATGTGAATAGCTTAGGCACTAAGCGAAAATTAATTAAAGAAACATTAGGAGTTAGGTACTAAACAGAGTTCAGGATGTCTTAAATTTGATGTATATATAGACATTTGTTGTTCATTCCCTACAGCTTCTTGGAATGGTCATGAATATTTCATCACTTTTACAGACAATTACTCTCGTTATGGGTACTTATACTTGTTCCATGAGAAATCCCAATCATTGAACATGTTTAAAGCCGTTAGATCTGATCATGGTGGTGAGTACTATGACAGATATGACGAATTAGGTAAATGTCCAGAATCATTTGTCAATTTCTGAAAGAGTGGTATTATCGCTTTGTACACCATATCAGGGACATCTCGTTAAAATGGTATTGCTAAGAGATAAAATCACACACTAAAGGATATGGTTGGGAGTATGATAACTCACACTACTCTACCAAAGTCATTATATAGTGAAGCCTTAAAGATGGTTGTCACCTCCTTAATAGAGTATCTAGCAAAATAGTAACTAAAACCCTATATGAGTTATGGACTGAGAAATCTCTCAGTATTAGGCATCTATATGTTTGGGGTTGTCCAGCGGAAACTCGGCCATGTATACCATATGAGAAGAAGTTGGACTCAAGGACAGTTAGTTGTTTAGTTGTAGGGTATTCTGAGAGGTATAAAGGCTTTAAGTTTTATTATCCCTCCACTAAGAACATAAAGACAGATTGTTAAATTTTTTTGAGAATATTCAGAACAGTGGGAGTTAACTACATAAGGACTTCATATTTAAGGAAGAACATATTGTTATACCCATGACAAATTGTTCCAAATGATAAAGTAGTTGTTCCACTTCAAGATGAAAATACAGTTGCATTCTTACAAGATACATATACAGTTCATCCTGAAGTAGATCATGCTGGTGAGGTAGAAACTGAAAATTCTCAACCACAAGTGCCTAGGAGATCAACTAGGAAGAGGAGATCAGTCATTACAAATGACTATATAGTTTATCTCCAATAGCATGAATTTGACATAAGGCTAGAGGATGACCCCACATCCTTGAATGAGGCCAAACTCAACATTCACTCCAATAAGTGGTCAAATGCCATGAAAGATGAGTTAAAATCCATAAAGGACAATGATGTTTGGGATTTAATAGAGTTGCCTGAAGGAAAGAAACCGATTGGTTGTAAATGAGTATTTAAAACCAAGTGGGATTCGAAAGGTAATGTCAAAAGGTATAAGGCACATCTTGTCACAAAGGGATTCACTCAAGGAGAGGGCATTGACTATAAGGAGACTTTCTCCCTGATTTTCATGAAGCATTCTTTTAAGATTATTATGACATTGGTGGCTCACTTTGACCTAGAGTTATACCAAATGGAGTTAAGATTGCCTTTCTTAATGGTAGCATTAAGAAGGAAATCTGTATGGTGCAACCAGAAAGTTTTAAAGTGAAGGTTTCATAATATTTGGTTTGCAAATAAAGAAATTCATTTATGGTTTAAAGCAAGCATCCCGTCAATAGTATTTGAAATTTGATCAAGTAATATCCGATTTTGATTTTAAGAAAAATATAGTTGATCAATGTATTTACCATAAATTTAAAGGGAGTAGATTTATATATTTTTTTCTATATGTGGATGACATTCTATTAGCAAGTAACGATATAGATCTTCTACTTGAGATCAAGAGTTTTCTCTCAAAGAATTTTGAGATGAAAGATCTTGGAGACGCTTCTTTTGTGATAGGCATCCAGATTCAACGTGATAGAACACGTAGAATATTAGGTTTATCACAAAAGGCCTATATCGATAAGGTGCTAGATAGATATGACATGAAGGATTGCTCTAAGGGAGATAAATTAAGTCTACCCTAA
The DNA here is from genome assembly GCA_038442645.1 of Agave tequilana. NCBI lineage: Eukaryota > Viridiplantae > Streptophyta > Magnoliopsida > Asparagales > Asparagaceae > Agave > Agave tequilana. The sequence goes on along the minus strand of JAVJIF010034074.1, from coordinate 21,401 downwards.
TGTCCCAAGAACGATCTACAGAAAGAACAAATGAAAGACATTCCATATACGTAGGCGGTTGGATGTCTGATGTATGCTCAAGTTTGTACCTGTCCAGACATAGCATATACCATTAAGAAACTTGGCAGATACTTGATCAATCCTGGGATTGATCATTGAAAGATTACCAAGAAGGTAATGCGATATCAATAGAAGACTACATGAAATCTGATCAGTTGCAGCTGATTGGATACACAGATTTAGATTATGCTGGATGTATCGACAATAGGAAGTCCACTTCATGTTACATTTTCCTTATTGTAAGAAGATGGTGGATCTAGTCCAGAGGCCATTACAGCTACACTGTGACAATAAGAGCTATAAAGCTCTACTGCAATAGTGACAAGAGTTCAGCAAAGTCGAAGCATATCGACATCAAGTCTCTTGTCATCAATAATAAAGTTCGGAATCATATTTTGTCTGTTGATAGTGATGACACTATTCTTAACATTACAGATTCACTCATTAAAGGACTTTTACCTAAAGTCTTCTTAGAGTATATTGCTCATATGGGGATGACTAGTCATTATGATATCCTGATTTTGTGAGAGTAGATAATTTTATGTAACAGACATTATTTCTAAGTGTACTTTATGGATATTTGTTGATTCTGATAAATAAATTTATAACTGCTTTTCCCTAAAGTTTATTTTTTGCGCATTTGAGTTTGTTGAATTAGCAGTTAGACTCGTTGGAGTCATAAGGTTAGACTCGTAGGAGTCATGAGGTTAGACTCGTTGGAGTCATAACGTGGAAGCCAGTTGAAATTGTACCTTATTTGATCAGGGGACATTTCCATGCCACACGTCCACATTTGATCTATGTCGTTAGGGTCCTGAAACTTGTGATGTGGAAGGTCATACCTCGATTATACAGAAGGTAACGATCGCCATGTTCGGTGGCAGGACTCTTAATGGACCAGATTGTTCTGAAACGTGATTTGTTGGCGGTTAACGTTTTGACATCATAAAGTTATGCATAATATCTATTCAGTATGACTTGTTTGGCCCAAGTGGGAGATTGTTAGGCTTATTTTTGTTTTAAAGTCTAACTTATTTTGGGCCTAATCAAGTCAATTGGATATTTGCACCCGCCCACTTAACCTATATTGTTTGACCCAATAAAGAATTGTTCAAACCTAAATGTTTGGGTCTAGACATGTTTTCAATTACACTTAGTCATGAGTGTATTTAAATTAGAATGTGGGACTCATCTACACATGTGAAACTCGTGTTATAAATCAAGGGCCTAGATCTATGATGAGTTGAACTAGGGTTTCTTGATGCTATATATACCATGAGTAGGGTTCCCTCTCTACCAACAATAATAACCATCTCTCCCTTGGAGGCCTCTCATCTCCTCTAAGGATAAAGAAGAGAACTTGGTGGCTGGAGAGAAGAATCCTCTCCCTCAACTCTTGCGTCTTCGAGATCGTGCAATCTTCGGCATCCTCGTGATGGAATCAGGTATGCCTAAAACCCTGCTTCCCTTTGATCATGATAAAGAGGCTAACAGTATATGTGTAGATCTTGTATGGAATAAATTTAGATCTAACAATTCTAACATTCAAAATTTGTAAGAATCTATGTACATAATAATTGACAACATTTAATGAACCAGCTTAGGTTATACATAGAAAATGATGATTGGAAAACTATTCATTGTATTTTCATTGGTTAGAAAAGTTAATTAAAGAAAATTTATTTTTTTGCAATAAAATATAAATATTTGGTTGCATCTAATTTTTTCAATAGAAAATAATAAACACTAACTGTTTTATACTAAACACAAGGTAAATGAATTTAGACCTATAGATGATTTCACAAGAATGAAAAAAACTACATGTAATTTCTGCTTATTTTTAATATATAGTTCATATGAAAAAATAAAGATAAAATTATTTACAGATCTAGAGCATATTTATGCGAGAACAAATGAAAATCCTTCAGAATGTATTAGGAGAGGCTTAATATTATTTTTAAGGAATTTTAGAAAACTTTGACATTTTTAAGAATTAGTTTTAGGGTGAAAAAAGGTTATTTGCAATTGCTGGGAAAGGTACAAATTATATTGTAACACTATTAATTGGTTTTCTACTAAACCAAAGGTTTAAATTCAAAATCAGGTTCGAAATAGACCGAAAATATTTGGTGTTTGAGTGTATTAAACAATAAATTAAGGTCATGTTCAAGTACAAAAATTAAGGGACATTCAAATTTCTTGTTGTTCCTGGGTTCACCATTCAGCATAAACAATTAGCAGTATCAGATTTTAATTACTGAGTTACCTTAATCAAATTTATAATTTTCAATATCATTTTCATAATCTATAGAATCTTGGCAGCATCTCCTCTATAGCTAGAAGTTTGATCAAGCACATACTTAACAATTTTAGTCAACATTAGCCTACTTATCAACTTCAAACTTAAAATTCAACAATTCAACTCATATACTATCTGTAACTGTAACACCCCGCTCCCGAATACGTACTTAGTTGTGTATTCAGATTTTTCGATCGTATTTTTTTGATTTACTTTCTTGTATTTATTTTGTATTATGAATTATTTACATGACGTTTTGTCTTGGATTTGGATACGTGGACTCGGAGTCAGCCCTAGTCTGAACCAGGGCCCGAACCAGTGCTTCGCTCGATTTCTTTCTACTAATCCGATTTGATCGATTTCAGTTTTAAACATTATTTTCCAATATTCTAGATTTTCTATGATTTTCTAGGATTTTCCTGAATTTAGTTGTGAATCTTCAAACCCGGTGTCGACCAGTGCCGCTGACCGATTCCCGGATTTTTATTTTATAAACTAATTGGAATTACTAAAAGTGTCTTTAGGCATTATTCCTTAAAATCATATTTTCTACCTAAATACTTTTTCTGAGGATTTTATGAATTTATGAAAATTCCACCGGAGTCGGTATCGGCCAGTATCGGCGGTTGACTTCCGGATTTTTAATTTGAAAACGGGATTTTATTTCTGAAAACCGATTTCATATTATTCCTCAGGATGACGTTTTCTTCTACCTCCGGGAATTTTTTGGGGATTTTTCTGGAACAGTCGATATTTCGCGACCATATTATAATATTATTATTTATCCTTTCTTTCTTTCTTTCTTTCCTTTTCTTTTTCCCTCCAACTGATCCAGCCCATTCCCCCACGTGGGCGACCTCACCTCTCCATCACATCCCCATCAAATCTCCCTTTTTCTTTCTCTTTTTCTTTTCTTTCCTTTTCTTTTCTTTCACTTCTTTTTCTCCCTCCATTTCTTTTCTCTTTCCTTCTTCTTCTTCTTCTTCACCTGGTGACCAACACCCAACCGACCAGCCACCCCGCCGGCGCCTCCGGCCACCACGACGCCGCGAGGGACCCTCCGAACTCCGGCCAACTCCTCCTCCTTCCTCTTTTTCTTTCCTTTCTTTCTTTTTCTTCTCTTTTCCTTTTCTTTCTTTTCTTTCCTTTCTTTCCTCCCCTTCAGATCCGGCCACGACACCCCTTCGCCGGGCCTCCTCCTCTCCACTTCCGGCGCCCGGCGTGGGCAGACCGCCGCCGGCGCGAGGCCGGCGGCCTGGGCGCGGCCGGGGGCCTCGCGCCCCCCGTGCACTGCTGTGGAGGGGGCAACAGCCCCCTCCTCCTTCTTTCCCTTGGGGTGGCCGGCGCCACCCCAGTCTGGTGCCGTCGGCGCTGCGCCGGCGGCCGTGGGCGGCCAGGGGCCCCCTGGGCCCCCTGTGCGTAGCCTGAGAGGGGGGCAACAGCCCCCCTTCTCCTTCCCTTGCTGCAGGGGGCACAGCCCCCCTTCTTTCTTGAGGGGGCACTGCCCCCTCCTTCTCCGCCGGCGGCCAGCGCCGCCCGGCGCCGCCGCCTGGCCGGCGGCCAGGCCAAGCGCCCCCAAAGGGGGGCGCTGTGCTTGAGCGGGAGGGGCAACAGTCCCCTCCCCTGGATCTCTCTCTCTCTCTCCCTGGATCCCTCTCTCTCTCTCTCTCCTGTTGACTCTCTCTCTCTCTCTCCTGTTGACTCTCTCTCTCTCTTGGACCTCTCACTCTCTCCTGAGTCTCTCTCTCTCTCTTCCTGGTTCCTCTTCCTGTTCGTCTTCTCCATTTGGACATGACCCTTTCAGGCCCGGCCACTCCTTTTGGATTGGGGCCGTGCTCTTCTTCGTCGGCAAGACTCAAGAGCCGGCCACTCCTTTTTGGATTGGGGCCGCGTTCTTCTCCGTTGGCAAGACTTAGGGCCGGTACCCTCCTTTTGGATTGGGGCCGAACTTCCCTTCGTCGGGCGCAGCAAGAAATCTTGTCGGCGAGTGATTTTTCCTCGCCAAGACTTTCCTAACGCGGATCTCACCCCGCGTCTAGGCAATCCCTTAACGCGCTTCGCGCGTTTTCTGTATTAACGCGACGCAGAACCCACGTCCGCGTCCGCGTTTCCCTCGCGTCCGCACTTGAACGCGGACCTCGCGTTTGTGGCTCCTTCGCGACGCGACTCCGCGCGTCTGTGATTTCCCCGCGTCTGCTACTACTCCCGCGACGCGACTCCCGCCTCTGTGATTTCCGCGTCTGCTACTCCCCCGCGACGCGACTCCCGCGTCTGTGATTCCTGCGTTTGCTAATCCCGCGACGCGACTCCCGCGTCTGCGACCCCCGCGTCTCACTCTCATAAGCCCGCGTCTCCCTGTGTCTCTTTCTCTCTCTTAGTTTCTCTCTCTAACTCTTTCTCTCTCCTCTTCACTTTCTCTCTCCTCATAATATTATTATTTTATGGCGCGTGCGCGAGTTCCATGGGTTCCAGACTTTTCGGCTTTCCGGTGATTTAGGCGAGTGTTCTCGCTCTCGCCTCCATTTGGGTTTCCCCGCTTCGTCGGTCGACATATATTTTTTTCCATGTTTCCATGTATTTTGTATTGGGCTGAGTCCCTGTATCTGTGTATTGCCGAGTGCCAATATCTGGACATGTATTGCTCTGTGACGAATGCTTGTACTAGGGTATTTTCCTTCTTGTACATATACCATGCCTGTGATGTATTGTACTGCCTTATATCATACTTGGCTTCCGGACCCTTCAACCTCCGGTCACTCACTATCTCGAAAGAGAGGTGATTGGGACCGGCAGGTCTCTCAGTTCAACCTCCGGTCACTCACTATCTCGAAAGAGGCGTGATTGGGATCGTCAGGTTTCCCAGCTCCGCCTGTGAGCATGCTTAGCGCTCAGTGCTTTATTCACTAAATTCGTTTTAGGCGAGTTGCTGCCGGATTCTCTACTCGTATCTTAATCCGAGTATTCCGGTAACCTCGCAGAGCGCATTAGTGTCTAAACTCTGTTCGCTGTTTGTGCCTCCAGCTTGTTCAGCTCCGCCTGGTTATCATGATCAGCGTTCAACACTTTACCACTAGATTCGTCTAGCGAGTTGCTGCCGGATTTACCGCTCGTACTTCAGTCGAGTCGTCCCGATAACCTCGCCAGACGCTCCAGTGTTAAATACTGTTTGCTGTCTGTACTTCCAGCTTGCTCAGCTCCGCTTGGTTGTGCTCAGCTACTATTCTACCACCGTGTCATTTCTTCATACCTGTCATTTCTGCATGTTACCATTTAACACATGTATATCACCTGTCAACTGATTTGTTATCACCTAACACCTGACATGCTACTACTTGGCAAGACCCCTTGTTATGACATGACGTGCCACCGGATTATTATCAATCTCTTGACATGACTGGTTTACCTGTCTAATATCATCCTCCTGTCATGCCATCACTTAACACCCGGCATGATATACTTGACCTTATGATTATCACATTTACGGGAATGCTGTACTTGTTATCCTGCGTTACATGCAGTGACCTGAATCCTGTCTTGTTATCCTGTACATATTATGTATAGTGACATGTTATCCTGTATTATATACAGTGACCTGTATTCCTGATATTCCTGACTTGTTCATGCTTATTCCCGGAATCTGATAATCACCTAATAAATCATAAAAGGAACAACTTGCATCGGGTCGGGGGAAACTCGCGGCTATCATATGTGTTCGTGTTTACAGTGGTATTAGGCATGTTGTGCAACTAAAACTTCCGGTCTGACCTGTGGGCCTCCAGGCGACCGAGGGGAGTGCTGGCTCCCTCATTCCTGGTACCATCATGATAAGGCATCCATAAGTCCCTCCTGTTTGCCTTGCGGCGGGTTCCGTCACCAAGCAACGGAACAATCCTGGGCCGTGGTCCGGGTATGTACGGGACCCACTGTAAACATAGTTCGTTGATACCCCCGCTGGTTTCCAATAATACCCTTGCTTTACTCGGATATGGATCTATGTGTGCTGGGACGCTAGTTCACATAGCTAGATATCAGGGTAAGACGAGTAATAATAAAGTGTCTAATAATAACCGGCTCTTTAGTTGTAAGTAGAGGTATGTGGAATGGGACGCATACTGAAGCCTGCAACTTAAACGGCTATGAATCTGTGATATGCCTCACCATATTTGCTTGTCCTGGATTTTACATCGGATTCTGGCTTTATGAGTATTATAGTATTAACTGCTCATGTTCTGCTTTATCCCTGGTATCCACCTGCCTCCTGTTTATTTTCTTATCATGCCCTGAGTGCAGTCGGATTGTATGTGCTTGGATTATGGTGACATGATAAAGGTATATAGATGAGGGTTTCCTTTTTTTGATTTTCCTTCGATGTACTAGTCTCATGGAGCCGTGACCCGAAACCATACAATCAGATTTGCTCGTCCTCGGCTATACTTGGTCTTATCGCTTTACATATACTTACCCTTGCTCGCCACTTGGCTTTTGCTTCACCACTCGCCTGGGGAGTTTTCATCTACTCCCCTGGATTCTCATGTCCAGGTCATGGAGCTTGGAGCGTGTGGATCCTCCCTGTTGCTGATCAGAGTAGCACAGCGTAGCGTGGACCTCCAGCAGACCGTCCAGAGTCTTATCCTTCCAGGCCCCCTGTGTGCCTCTCGAGTTTCCTTTAGTAATCGGTGAGTGCCCTTTTGTACTATTCATCCATGTACATCTGCTTGTAATCTCGCAATTGCGCATATCAGTGATGTAATATTCATGTAATATTAGATCACCTCTGGTGATAACTTTGTAATTGTACTCATGTGTTGGAATGTATAATGCACCACTTGCTTCCGTACTCTGATTCTTGCCTGTACTGATGCTTAGCGTATATACGTGAAGGTACTTCTGACTTGCGTATATACGTTGCAGTAATGTCTCCGTATCCGCCAGGATCGGGCGTTACAGTAACTCTCCAAGAACATACCTCTCAATAAAATCTACAATATTACTGACCTCAAAGAACAGAGGTCAACATCAGGGTTTTGATCAGCATATACATGCATACACACATATATATGTGTGTGTGTATGATGGTCAGTTTTTGACCTCTTCGAGATCACGTCACGTATTCATCTAGCATCAAACATGCGAGCGACACGTGGCTACTTTCAGAACCTCTGACCGAAGAGAGTATCCATTCAATTCAACCCCGAGCGTCTCATATAGTTAGAAGGAAGAGATAGAATCAGAGGATCTCTATCTATAAATCAAATTTATATTTAAACTCGACAGTTTGTAGCTCGGGAATAGATCAACCATATCAGCAGTTAAATGCAGAGAATCGATAAAGATAGACTCTCGTCCACCTTATTCAAATCCAAATGGTCGACTTAACGCCTCCAAGATAAGGAATTAAGTGTTCAAACTAAGGAGAACTCCTTAACCTCTGTGTGTGTGTGTGTGTGTGTAAACCCTTCCAATAAGAAAGGGGATCGAAATCCAGAAATCCTACCTCAACAGAGACCCCTACCTGTAATCGCCATTGATATAGTGAAATATTCTCTCTCCATGGTTTTCTCCCATTTAGATTTTCACGTAATTCTCTGTGTCTGCATTGACTTTTCTGTAATTTGATTTTACTCCCTCCATTATTTTGGTGCGTGGATTAATTCCATAAGAAATTACCCATAATATTTGGTGCTTTCATTAAGAGCTTCTGGATCCTTACTCAAGATCTCTCCCCATCAATGCCCTAACCTTTCGCTAAACAGTCTCGCACGACTGATATCGCTCCATTAAGGAGGAATATCACCCAGGCTACGGCCGTGGTCCCCTCCCCCGCTCCGAAAGAAAAAGGGAAAACTATCAAGGCGCCCAGCTTGCGGACTGTTGACCCAATCTATCTGACGTTCACATCTCTGATGTTGGGGATTCACTCAAACATTGCACTGCCATATGGGATGCAGACAGCCGAACCTAAACCTTAACCCAATGGAAAGCAATTCCTTCAGATGCTTCCACTCTACGAAGGCAGATGGAGGACCAGCAAACAGAGATGATCCGATTCCGCGAGGCGGTCGCTTGTGAAAAGACGCAATAACCAGTCCACACACAATTGCTTAAACAAATTGGGACACTGCAAAAGTCGTAATCTTCCCCCTATGGTGGAAGGAAATACGCGGAATCCCTACTCACCACCGCACCCAAGAATCCGCGCACTCTACTGGAAGCTTGAGGCGTAACCAATTGATGACTTACGTGATGAGGATTCCAATGACTTAGAGCATTCCTGAACCCCCAAGTACCCTCGCATCGAGGACATCACGGATCTGGTGCAGAAGCGGTTCAACAAAATGAGCTAACAGTTTTTGAAGAGATGGAGTACAGCGGGCTGAGACCTTCCGACTCACACTGTCAAGGGAAATCACCACGCTCCGCTTTCCGAAGAAGTTCGTGATACTGACCTTCGATCACTATTCGGTAACCTTCGATCCCCTCCTACATCTTCGACAGTACTTGGACAAAAGGATGGTCTACGCTCACGATGACTTTCTCCTTTGCGGAGTGTTCCCGTCCAGCCTCAAGGGAGTCGTCTACCATTAGTTTTACTTGCTCTCAAAGAATTCACTCCGAGCTTCCATGACGTGACCGAAACATTTTACAATTAGTTTGCTTCTCGAAGGGAATTTCAAAGAAACATTAACCATCTCCTTACGGTCAAGATGAAATCGGGGGAGAGTTTGAAGAATTACTTCAACTACTTCCACAACAAGAAAGCCCTGGTGTACTACTGTAACGAGGATATAGTTGCTGCCGCCTTCATCAGTGGGTTACAAGTCTCCCACCTTTTCTACAAACATCTGATGAAGAATGACATCACCAAGATAAGGGATATCCTTATTCAGGCACAAAAATACATTCAAGTAGAAGAGGCAACACGGACCGCCTCCAGTCGTTCCCCGAGACAAGGGCCCAAAGTCAAGAAAGCAAAAGCTATAGTCCCCCCGGGGAAGAATCCGAGCCACAATGTTTCTTCTGTCCGCGAGCCAGCCAGGCATGCTATCGAATCCAGTAAGAAAATGAAGCAGAGCCAGTAAGGAAGGGAAGTAAAGCCTGACTTCATCCCATTCAGAGTACCCATCGATCATATTTTTAACGCCATCAAAGAGCAGCCTTGAATCAGGCGTCCGACCAGACCTCTCCCACTAAATCTAAAAGGATTTGGATCCAGAGACTAGTGTGTCTTCCACGAAGGGAGGGGTCACCTCACAGTGGACTGTCGACCTTTTGACCGCACCTTCGGGACCTGATCAATGAAGTATATCTCTGAGAGTTCATTCTCAACGCAACGCCCCGATCCTGCGGTATAGATATGTTACTATGATGTATATATGTAGGTCAAAAATACCCTCACACACACACACATATATGATTGCTAAGTATCAGTACAAGTAAGAATCAGAGTACGGAAGCACGTAGTGCATTATATACTCCAACATATGAGTACAATTATAAAGTTATCACAAGATGTGACACAATATTACAAGAATATTACATCATCGATAGGCGCAATTGCGAGAATACTAAGAGATATACAAGTATGAACAGTACAAAGGGCGCTCGCAAGTCATGAAAACTCGAGAGCCGAACATGGGGCCTGGAATGATAGGGCCTCAGACGATCTACCAATGATCCACACTGCAGCTGCGCATCTCTATCAACAACCAGGATAATCTACAAGTTCTAAGTTCTGAGATCTAGACATGAGGATCTAGGGGAGTCAGAACTCCCCAACAAGTGGTGTGGTGAATGCCAAGTGGCGTGCAAGGATAAGCACACATGTATTGATAAATCCGAATTAAAAAAGCATGTATTGAAAATCGTGTCATGATCACAGGCATATAGGAGTAGGCAAAGAGATAATAAGTGATATCAAGCAAAGACGAGTATAGTATAATTGTTAAGAGCAGGAGACTGGTGGAATAGATCACAAGAGGTAAGGCAAGATGTAAACATATAAAATACAATAATAATAATCATCATAAAATCAGAAATCCGAAGAAAAACGTGATGAAAGTAAACACAGCAAAATCAGCGATATAAACCCAGTTTACGGCTTCATGAGATAAGTACGTCAAAAGAATAATCCAAATAAAGAAACCCTTATCTATATACCACATACCCCATGTCACCATAATCTGATCTCATACAACTTGAGTTGCCTCAACATAACAGAATAAGAATGTAAGGAATAATTACAGTGTCACGGAAATCATATACAGGTAACGAATGGGATAACTTAATCGTACAATAATAACAATCAATGACACCTGTTATTCTAATTATTTTCTTCCAGTATCCCATACCACTGACAGTTCACACCGGGTTCGCACTCCGGTAGAAACCAATTCAAACTCTGATATACGGACACCATTATACTGATGAGGAAGTGATTCCTGACTTTATTATTATTTGCTAATTAAGTTATATCTGACACAAGTAGAGTGTTGGGTCACAAGCATGCAGGTACAAATTAGTAAACAAAAGGTCAAAAAATCCAATAAAAACATCAGTACCATCTGATATTTCAATCATCCCCCTACCAGTATCTCACACTACTAATAGTCCGTACTAAGATGTGTACTGCAGTAGAACTCATTTAGATCTGATATATAAGTATCAGTATCTGAACGAAGGAGAGACCAAATATCCCACGTTCTTAACATTATTATTGTTACGTGACAGGTGCTGGATCAGGAAGGCAGGAAAGCTGCAGATGCGGTAGTGGATACCTAGAGGTTGCCTCCACGGATACTAAGAGGTGGCTCCCACCACATGTGTGGTGTGTCACTTTACTCCGTGTAGCACTTAGCTCCATACCATATACATTCTAGGTAACAGGTGCAAAGAGGACGCGATGTGGATACCTAGAGGTGACCCTACGGATACCAATAGGTGGCCCCCACCACGTATGTGTTTTCCATTGAAAATCAATGAGGAAAAAATTTACAAAATATTGAGGAGAAGATTACAAGTAATTAAAAGAAAAAATTACAAGCAGATTTCCTCTGAGATTTTGGATAAGTGTGCCGATGGGAGTGATCAACACGCGATCACTTTGTCCCGTTGACGATGCGAGCGATCAATCTTCGACTGCTTTGAAATTTTTTCTCACCTAGTTTCGAAGATTCCTTGAAAAAGGAAGGTCTTGAAGTATCAACACCTTGAACTTAGAGAAGTAATTCTCTGGAGCTTCTGGGAAACAAAGAAAAGTTAGCCATGTTAGCTCTCTCGGTGCCTTCCTGCCTCTCTTATTCTTCTCTCCTTTGATTTTTCTCTCTTGATCTCCTCCCTGATTGATTGACTCTCCTGATCTCCTCTTCGATTGGCCCCCTAGCTCATTCTCAGACAAGCTATTTATAGGCTCTGAAGGGTTGTAACTGCCTCTAAAATTCTGTCACGACTGATAATAGTCAGCTAGCTCTGTTTTAAGCTTCGCGCGAGGCTATAACGCTCACGCTAGGCTAAATGTCATGCGAGTCTAGACTGCTCGCGCGAGCCTAAAAATGGCCTATTGACCTGGCCGTTCCACTGAACGTGGGGCAAGTAGGCGGGTGTAACCGCCCACTTAAAGTAACATTAACCTCACTAACATAGCGGGGAGCCCACTAATACTAGGTCAAAGATTTTGACCTGCCTAGCCCTCTCGTGGAGTGTAGAAAGCCTCATGTGAGGCTGGATGTAGCCTCACGCGGGGCTAGGTTTAACTCCGCACGCGAGGCTAAAAAGCTTAATCAGAGCTATCACGGCTTCAGCGAAGCTAGAAAATTAGCCCTGTACGGCTATATTGTGCTTCAGGCAAAGCTAGCACTTGGCTCATTAGTGAGCTTTGAAGGGCTTCAAGGTGAAGCTAGATAATTTAGCCTCTGGAGTGAGGCTAGCACCTTGGGTTCGCGGCTGAGTATTGAGCGACTCAACCTCAAAAAAACATTAATTCTCTAAAATAATGGTTTACTCACTGAGATATTAAGCTCATCCCTTTCTTTTAACCTTATTGTTTCAGGACAGGACAAAGGTAAGGGGCTAGCGTAATGAAAAAGGGATAACCAGATTAGAGGGAGTTGGATTAGTGGCATCCTAACTTTCCCTCACTAGCTGCTTGCTCTCCTTTTTGTGTCATTGTTGCGTTTATTATATACTTGTCTATTTTGAAAATATCTTGTACATATGTAAGGGAAAGATTATGTAATTATGTAATGCACTTGTAGGGGTGTGAAAGCTAAGAGATAAAAAACTCATGAAGTGCCTTTCGTCTCTTTTGTGCTTTAGAAGGAAGGTTGTAAGTTGTTGTTATGAGACTACCAGAATTATCATACTAGTTGTTGGATATGCTATATGGAGATGGTATCACGTTTTTGTATAAATTCTATTATTTGATGAAGGTTTAAGTTATATGCGTGTGGAGATATTTGAATATTATGCGTGTGTGTGTGTGTGTCATGTATATACCTATATGGTTGATGGTGAGCCCTGAAGGCCTTACATTATACTTGCTATGTGTATATGAGTGAAATTTTTTCAAGAGGAATGTTGCTAAAATCTTGAATGATCACTTATGTGCATATTTCCTTGGATAATTAAATGGTTGATGGATGTAATTATATCTGGACTGTTACAGTTGGTATCAGAACCTAGGTTGAAATAGGGCTAGGTTAAATTGGCATAATGAGTTATGGAGGAAGTGTTAATGTTTGTGTAATTATGATGGTAGGGTTGATGTGGTAGTTAGGGGGTTGTAAATTCTTACGAATGTGGCCAACTCTGAAATGCGGGATATTTAACAGTCCTCTTATATTCGGATTGGAGTACCCGCATACTTCAATTCGGATGTCTTATGCAAGGAATGCAGGCCCGTTTGCATGAAACACCAATGGTATGGGACACTGAAATGAGAGGACGGCTAAAATATCATGCAAGTCAAAGTTACTTTAAATCGTAAGAATGATTGCATGTAGGCAATTTACAACACCTAGTACACTATTTTAATATTTACAGGCATAGTGACCCCATAGTTTTATTATCTTGAGATTTATATGTGTGTTATGGACCTGATGAAACTCTTTACTCCTGCAGATGGGAGACTTTACGATGTTGGGATTTTTCTCAGGTAGCTCAGGATCAGATGGGCCGAGCTGGGAGGCTAACACTGTAGATTGGGAGTTTGCATCAAATGAGACCGATCCAAGCATAATTGCTCATAACTCGTCGGACATGGATGATGACGATGCTAGCATAAAGGAAGAAGAATATAAGCATGGCAGATGACGCTGAGAGTACCATTGGAGACCTGCTCAAGACTGAGGATCTTGATTCCGCTCTCGGGGATGATATAGACTCCCAAGGATGGATACTTTTTGGAGGGGTTTGGTGGAATTCTAGCTGGGCCCAAAACTGAAATTTATATGATGATAATGATTATTGAAAGTGTGAAGATGATATCATGATAGAAGAAGAAGAGGATCTAGAGGAAAAGATCCAGAGGAGGAAGACCCTGAGGAAATAGAACCAGAAGAAAGGAAAGCGGAGGATGATGAAAGGGAGGAAAGCTCCACTGGCTCTAATGAGAATCCTTAAACGAGAATGGATATACAGTATTTCAGGGAGAAATATTTAGGCTTACATATTTTTTTGAGCTTTTTGGGGGGTGGGAAGGTTTATATATATGTATTCTGTAAGAAAGTGTCTTAAAAATACGCTTAATCATGATAATTGTATGTTTTGTATAGATATGCACATCTACAATCCTATCACTGTAACACTTTTTGTAAAAGTAAATGGAAGTAGTAGTTGTGTTATTATCTGATTGAGTCTATATTATGAATGAGGTTATTGATAGATTGGTTGTTCTTTTTAGGATAGATGGACTTAAATCTTCTACCCCTTGAAACTGACCCTGAAGGTTATGCCCCGCCACACAACACGGTTGGGGAGCGTTCATCCCCCTACCAATCCAGATATTATGGCAGAACAATCCAGTGTAGATCAGAGAATTCCTGACAAGATGCCCGAGTGGTTGGCACAGCTTGCAGCAAGGACCAAACCGCATAAGGCTCTAGAGTAATTTCAGAAGTTGCATCCACCAGCATTTAAAGGGGAGGCCGACCCGATGCAAGCCGAGGAGTGACCTCGACAGATTGAGAAGATACTAGATGTCATGGAGTGCACTCAGGGTCAAGAGTAGCTTTTACTACCTTTATATTTCAAAGGAAAGCAACACTAGTGGGAAATGGGAGCTAAGTCTGCAGGGGAAGAGCTCTCCTGGAACTTCCTAGTTAAGAAATTCAATAAAAATATATCCCGGAGGTAGCAAAAGATAAGTTTGCCATGGATTTTGAGAATTAAAGTAAGGTCGAATGCCAGTAAGCCAGTATGACATCAAGTTCACACAGCTGTTAAGGTATGCTATAGGGCTGGTCCGCGAAGAAGCAGATAGAACGAAGAGGTTTGTCAGGGGTTTAAAGGCCTGAGATTAGAAGCAAATTGGTTCCGTTTCAACTCCAAGTCTACGTGCAAGCTGTGGAGAAAGCATTAGAAGTCGAACAAGACATACTGGAAGACCAAGAAGCCTCGAATAGGGAAATTCCTCCCCTAAACGTTTCCGGCACCAGGAGACACAGAGCTCTAGGGGATCAAACTTCAAATTTAATAAGAATGCGGGATCACATTGAACCCCTGCTTCAAGATATCATGTTGGTGCTGGGAACAGAGAGGATTGTTTCATTGTCCTCAGTTGACACCCTCTCCTCACCCAAATTGGACAAGAACCCATGGTGTCCTAGGTGTAACAGGAACCATGTGGGTAGCTGCATTCAGGGCAGACAGTGCTTCATATGTGGCAGTACTGGTCACATGAGAAGGAGTGTCCAACTCTGCATGGATACCCAGATTTGGGGATTGGAACTGATAGGCGAACCATGGGTGCTGCTCCTTTTCCAGTTTCACAACAACCCACCAATGACCGTTCAATTTAACCAGACCTGTAATGACCCAATCTTCAGTGCAACAACCGAGGGCTCAAGGAAGGATGAACGCCTTAACCTAACAGGAAGCTCGAGCAACAAATGCCGTGATAGAAGGTATTACCTGTATCATGGGGCATACTGCCCGAGTATTATTTGATCCGGTGTCACACATTCTTTTATTTCTGCTGCATTTGCATCCAAATTAACAAGAAATCAGAACCTTTGCAGTCTCAACTAACTATTATCAACCCCTTTAGGTGCAGAGATGATTGCTAATAAGTGCTATAGAAATGTGAAATTATGATAGAAGAAGTGAAAACGTGGGCCAATCTAATAAGACTAGGAACATGGAGTATGACGCTATTTTAGAGATGGATTAATTATCCAACCACCATGCACATGTAAACTGTTATCATAAGAGGATAGCTTTCAAGATGAAAGGAACTCTAGAATTCACATTTGAAGGTTTAAGAATGAGAAAAAGGTGCAAATCATATCGGCCTTCAAGACCACAAAACTGCTAAGAAAAGGGAGCCAAGGGTTCCTAGCCACTGTGATGGTTAAGAATGAAACTGAATTACAGTTATAGACATAGCAGTAGTGAAAGAATATCCTGATGCATTTCTAGAAGAGTTACCAGGTTTACCCCC
The DNA here is from genome assembly GCA_038442645.1 of Agave tequilana. Taxonomy (NCBI): domain Eukaryota; kingdom Viridiplantae; phylum Streptophyta; class Magnoliopsida; order Asparagales; family Asparagaceae; genus Agave; species Agave tequilana. The sequence goes on along the minus strand of JAVJIF010034074.1, from coordinate 5,388 downwards.
AGACAGAGAGATCGAATTCTCTATTGATTTGCTCTCAGGATCAGTTCTATCTATAAAGCACATTATAGGATAGCTCCAGCAGAAAATGAAAGAATTAAAGGAACAACTGTAAGAACTGTTAGACAAAGAGTTTATTCGACCCAGTGTGTCACCCTGGGGAGCCTCAGTGCTGTTTGTTAAAAAGAAGGAGGAAGTATGAGGTTATGCATTGATTATAGAGAGTTGAACATAATCACCATCAAGAACCAATATCCACTTCCTAGGATTGATGATTTGTTTGACCAACTTCAGGGTGCCATCGTGTTCTCAAAGATTGATCTAAGATCGGGGTGTCACCAATTAAAAATTAAACAATGTAACATCCCTAAGACTGCTTTTAGGATCAGATACGGTCACTTTGAATTCCTTGTAATGCCCTTTGGATTAACAAATGCTCTGGCGGCATTTATGGACAGATGAACAGGATATTTCAGCCATATCTTTATAAATTTGTTCATTGATGACATACTAGTTTACTCTAAGGATAAGGAGGAGCATGAAGATACTTGAGGATAATACTTCGAACATTAAGAGAAAAACAACTATATGCGAAGCTTAAGAAGTGCGAGTTCTGGTTGGACTAGGTAAGTTTCCTCGGGCACATTGTCTCCAGTGCAGGAATGTCTGTAGACCCCGCAAAAATTGAGGCGATCAAGGATTGGCCTCAGCCCACAATGTTAACGAAATCCAAAGTTTCTTAGACTAGCAGGTTACTATCGAAGATTTGTGGTAGGATTCTCCAAGCTAACATTACCTCCTAACCATACTAGCCAGAAAAGGTGTCAAGTTCATTGGGGTGAAACCCAAAGAAGAGCTTTCAAGAATTGAAGGATAGGTTAACTTCTGTCCCGGTTCTATTCATACCTTCAGGGACCGAGGGATATGTCATATATAGTGATGCATCCAAGCAAGGGTTAGGTTGTGTCTTAATGCAGCACGAAAGGGTTATAGCCTATGCCTCCAGGTTGTAAGGAATCATGAAAAAAATTACCTTACCCATGATCTAGAATTGGCTGCGGTGATTTTTACCCTAAAGATTTGGAGACATTACCTATATGGAGTATCATGTGTAATCTATACGGACCACAAAGTTTGAAAAATATTTACTCAAAAGGAGCTAAATATGCGACAACGAAGGTGGTTGGAGTTGATAAAAGACTATGACTTGACCATGCAATATCACCCAAGGAAAGCCAATGTCGTTGCCGATGCATTAAGCAGAAAGTTAGAGGGTCATTAGTAACTATAATAACTCATCAAGTAAGGTTAATGGAGAATTAGAAAAGATGCAACTGGAAGTCCGCATAAGAAGACCTGGGGAGGTAGCAAGTTGGGTGAATCAAGTTAATGTCCAATACGAATTGTATGATCGAATCAAGGAGGCACAACAAAAAGATAATGAATTAAGAAAAATCATGGAGAAGGTTCAAGATAAAAATTCAAGGCTTTACCTGTGATGAAGGAGTATTAAATTTAGTCATCGTGTATGTGTGCCACAGGATACCAGACTTAAGGAAGAGATTTTGTCAGAAGCCCATAACACTCCTACACTGTGCATCCTGCAGCAACGAAGATGTATCAAGATCTTCGAACAAATTTTTGGTGGGATGGGATGAAAAGAGATGTAGCCAAATTTGTTTAAAGATGCTGGACGTGCCAACAAGTTAAAGCTGAATACAAAGAAGCCTCCAGGATTATTGATGCCTTTACCACCCCCTGAATGGAAGTGGAGTCACATCAATATAGATTTTGGTTTCAGGATTTCCCCGATCACCGCAAGAACATGACGCTATCTGGGTAGTCATGGATCGACTCACAAAGTCTGTACACTTCCTACCTTTTCAAATGAATTACTCGATGGAGAAGTTGGCACAGATTTACCTCCGAGAAGTAGTTCGATACATGGAGTACTCGAAACAATTATATCGGACATCCTCGCGTTTTATAAAGATTCTGGATGAGTCTATCCAAGGCTTTAGGGACCAAATTACACCCAAGTATAGCAGCACACCCACAGACTGATGGACAATCGGAGAGGATTATTCAGATATTAGAAGACATGTTGAGGGCATGTATGTTAGATTTTGGAGGTAGCTGGGAGAAGTGTAACAACCATTCCTAATTAATTCAGATTTACACCTAAATTAAAATAATTTCTAACAATTAGGATAAGAGGACTTAAATTTTAATTTGGAGAAATACAGCAGAATACATAGCACGTACGTATGTATAGATATATTAGTTATATATATATGTAGTTTGGTACATTAGGGATGAGACAAAAGTTATAAATACTATTAAAAAATAAGGGACTTTGCATGGTTCCCATACTTGTTACTTAAAGACCCCACTACATATAAACTATTATCTAATAACCTCTTTGTTTTGCTAGAAGGGAATGGGAGAGTGGGAAAGTGTGTGTCGACGTGTGTGAAAGGGAAGGTGCTTGGAAGAGAGAGCCTATGATGTGACAAATGAGGGTGAATTATGCATTGACTTTTCTGGGAAAGAGAACACAACCACCCCCCTTCATCTCTTCAAGCATTTAGATCCATTTTCTTCCTCCAACAGCACCCTCTTCCTCTTTTTCTTCTCTCTCCCCTCTCTAACTCTTCCCTCCCTTCTTCTTTCCCAGCAAGAGCAGCAGCAGCCGGAGGGGGGCGGCGAGTGGCAGCCCAACGCGCGTCTGGCAGCCCCTCGCACGCACGCTTGCCAGGGCGACGCGCCGGAGGAGGGAGGTGCGATCCGATTGGGGTAGCGATCGTGAAGGGAAGCCGTAGGTGAGCGTAGATTAGATAGGGGCACTTTGAAAATCAGCAGAAATTAAGGTAATTGAAAATCCAAATTGCTTTATAATATGGTATGAGTATGATAATTATACTAAAATCAGAATTTAACCATGTGTTAGGAACTCTTTAGGGATCGTAATCTAGCGAGTTCAATGGCAAAGACTTGCATTTCAAGTGAGTAAACTAGAACATCATTTAACTAAATATAGTGTAGTGTTTTGATTGGTAAAATAGGAATTGACAAGAAAGTATAAGCAAGTGTTTACGTTGAGTTGTCAAATTTTCCAATAACATGTAAAATGAGATAAGCAATTCATGGGTATGTAACACACTTGCACAGATTTATTCTAACCTTCCTTAGTTAAATAAATAAGATGTGGATACGCATACCAAGTACGGGAAATATTCGATTCAGATTGAAGTGATTGCCTAACCTCATGTAGAGATCTAATTTCGGACATAGTAATGATAAAGCGCGTTGCGGACATAAATAATATGTTGTATATTTACTTATTATATGAATTGATTGTGTTTGCGGTTGTTGTTATTTGATATGTATGTATATGTATTATGTATTACTCGGAGGAAGGGGCCGAGCGAAAGCCGGTAGGAGGGGGAAGACGGTGACAACTACACTATGTATGTATATGTATTATGTATTACTCAGAGGAAGGGGCCGAGCGGGAGCAGGTAGGAGGGGGAAGACGGTGATAACTACGCTATGTATGTATAATGTATTATGTTAATACTCGAGGAAGGGGCCGAGCGGGAGCCGTAGGAGGGGAAAAACGGTGACAACTACACTATGTATGTATATGTATTATATATTACTCGGAGGAAGGGACCGAGCGGGAGCTGTTAGGAGGGAGAAGATGGTGACAACCGCATTCTGTTTTCTAAATTGTGCCAAATGTGATTGTGACAATGTGGAGACTCGCTTGAATACAAAACATCATAATTAGTGATACTTACAAAAAATATACTAGGGCATATACTGAAACAAGACTTACTACATGGATGCATAAAAGTCTAAAATTTTACTACATTTGACCTAAGTAAAATTCATGGTAATTGAGACATCTATCTTAAATCTTAAAAGTAGGTGATAACAAGACGTGTAGGGTTAGCGCAAACAAAAGGGCACAATAGCGTACTCCTCTAACAACTACATGTTGTTAACTTAAAAGCCATTAAAATAAGAATTTGGTTAGTTTACTCACTGAGCTGTTAGCTCACTCCGTTCATTCTTTTTATATTTCAGGTTTGGACAAAGGTAAGAGGCCGACTTAGACTCCGGATCTTAAGAAAAGGAATGATCGACTTCTCGTACCTTACTTGTGGTCAATCATTTCTTCTTGTATTTTGTTTACTTTTGTGGTTGTACTTATGGTATGCGTATGGGAAGACTTAGTATATGTAAGTTGGTTCTTGAGTGTTATAGCTGTAAATCTAAGTCTTTTGTGCAAATAGTAAGTGCATAATATTTTGGATAAGAACTTGAAATAAACTCTCAGTAGTGATGATAAAGGGAACTAGACCTTGCCATGATTGATGTTGTGCATGTTTGGGATGGATGCCGTGGCTCATAATATGGAACACAATTGATGGATGTGAAGTTACGTGATGATTTCCTTTCATGTTAATAAGTAGGCCATGTGAACCGAAATGTGATGTTGTATATAATTGGGCCATTGTGGGCCAATATTATTGTTATTGTATCATAGCAGACCCATGTTTTTAGGGGAGGTGCCGCCAAAAATTTTAAGAAATTTTGTTTAAATGGAATTGTTAATTTAATTCTATAACTAGAATCTGGGACTGTGACAAGAATATATACCTTTAATAGAGTTTGCATACAACAACAGTTACCATCAACTATTGGAATGTCACCCGTTTGATGCTTTGTATGGTAGAAGGTGTAGGTCCCCCATTTGTTGGGAAGAGGTTAGGGATTGAGGATTTTTTGGGCCCTGACATGGTGCAAGAAACGATAGAGAAAATCAGGATAATAGGAAAAGGATGGTGGCAGCTCAGAACCGACAAAAGTCATACGCAGACAAGCATCGCGTGCCATTAGAATTTGTCATAGGAGACATGGTATTCCTGAAGGTGTCCCTCATGAAAGGAGTAGTGCGAATTGGCAAGAGCAATAAGTTAAATCCTCGATATGCAGGACCATTTGAAATATTAGAGAGGATCGAGCCACGGTATACCGATTGGCCTTGCCCCCAGAAATGAAAAGGATTCATTATGTGTTTCATGTATCTCAACTAAGAAAGTATATACAAGACCCCAGCTACATCCTTAGCTACCCGCCAGTACAGATTCATGAAGACTTGTCTTATACAGAAGGACTAGTACAAATCTTAGATTACAAAGTGAAACAACTAAGGAACAAGGCTATCTCTCTTGTGAAGGTACTCTGAAGAAGCCAAAAGGTCGAAGAAGCAATATGAGAAACTGAAGAGGAGATGAGGACTCTTTTTTCCATACTTGTTTGAAGGTATGTCGAGTTTCAGGGGCGAACTTTCTTTTAGGGGGGTAGAATTGTAACACCTGG